>JBAJNP010003903.1:0-36605 GCA_036877545.1 Yasuhikotakia modesta
ACTTCTTCAGCTTTAATTACACTGAAATCCATCCTTAGTCCAAAATTTGACCCAAAACAGAAATTTCTTGTCCTTTATGTATTGGTATACAATTCGGATCATCTGCACTGTTATGTCACATTTCTGTAGTGTTGTTCAAAGTTTGTATTAACTTTTACTGCAACTACAGCAGAGGCTGACGGCATTATTTAATGTGGAGTCTTACTACCAATCAGGATGTGACTGAAAACCATAGAAAACTTCTTAATAATGCCCATAAAGCCTCACCTATTCCTCAACTCTATTACAACTCGATGCCTTTAAACTATTCCCCAAGTACCAACCATAAACTTGGCTGACGACACCCATAAAGCCACAGCCAGTTAGGACACTCACGTCCGCAGCAGATGACATGGAGAGAGAAACAAGGCAGTTATCTGTGGGATGAGAGATGGTCTGTGAAGGTCAGAGTCGGGCTGATTTAAACTGTGTTATAATGACTGGTTACCTGCTTTGAGATTTGACTCATTACCACAATAGCTCAGTCTAGGTTACAATATAAGTTTGGCAAAAAGTTGGACATTAAGGAACAGTTTAGGAACATTAAAGGAACAGTTCACCCAACAATAAACACCCGTCATCATTTTTAATGCCTTGACTGCTTTTGTCTATACACTGGAAGTCAAAGGGGGTCTAAAAAAAAAAACTGTCTAAATGAAAGACATAGTAGAATAATCAACGGCTATTGGTTATCAACGGTCAATGGTGTCATTGGTTTTTCTCATAACCAATGAAAATAACTTTCACTCACCATAAGCTAGAATCCTTTTAGCATGTTCTGCACCGATAAACAACACTTATTTTTCTCAGAAACCTAGCTAACTTTAAGATTGCAAGAAAAACAAATCCATGCAAATCTGTTTAGTGCAAATCCTTCTTTCAAATCTTCCATAAAATGTACAGCAAAGTTATGTTTGAGAGTGGGAGGTACAAAACAAAGAGGTTGCGTTCTCATTTCATCATCGAGTCAACAGCAGAGGCGTTAACAGCAAAAATTAAAGGCAACACTTTTTCCTGATAAAGCCTTAAGACAACAGGAAACAGAAAAATCAGTTTTCAGTGGTTAAACTTTTGTTGAACCCAAGAAATTAATGTAATTGTGTTTTTGCATATTCACTGTTTATTTATTCAAGATGAAACAGTAGCAAAGTGTGTTTGGCACACATCAGCAGCTTAAAGCTTTTTTTTGTTTTCTGAGTGCTCCCTTGTCACTTAACAGACCAACAAATAGCAAACATCACAAAGCAGAACTCATTCTTCATTAAATTATTCTACCTCAGAATGCGAATATAAAGCTTTGGTCTGTCTTTCATTTTGCTTCTAAAAGCTAAGTGAAGCAGACAAACATTCACACTAAAGCAAAGGATATTTGCATGATGCATGTAAAACAAATATAAAATGACATTGTTGTACAGACTTTCACAAATAATGTACTATGTACTCAAAGAACAAAACAACTTTCAAACATCAAGGCTTTTAAATGTTTTATATTTTCAAGCCAACATCAAAGAACTGTAAGCTTTTTTTTTCAATTTTCAGACAAACAATTTAGTTCTTTTTGGAAGAACATGGCCTAAATCAAGTTGTGACAAAGTACCTTTCAATCACTGAAAGTCTCCTGCGAGTAATATTTTCAGCAGTGCTGAAAATCTCAAAGAACAGGTGGCACCTGCCATTTCTCTGTATAATGCAACCTGCACACCTGCTTTAGAGACCTCTCAGAACAAACAGACAGCCTAATACACATAACAAAAGTACTTTTTCTCTTTTCAACAGAAGTGTAAAACAAGTAACGGGTGAAAAATAACCCCTCAGAATATAATCAATCAGTCCATGCCACAGTGTACTAACCAAGCTCTGCGTTTCCAGCAACCAAGTTTTCAGCAACAACTTGTCAGCCCGCACTGAACCTATTAAAACATTTAATGTATTGTTATGAGCAGAATTGAGTTATAGTAGATGGAGTTACCTAGGAAAACCCAGTTAGCAAAATATCCCACTGCTTGTTGTTTGTTGGTATACTTTTTACCGCTTGTGCTTTGGCATCGATTTCCTGTTTCGAGCAGCATTAGCATGCTCATCTGTGATTGGCCCACAAGCATGCCTTAAAGCAGTTGTTAGCAACCTTTCCCTACAAGTATCATCGATCTAGTAGCTAGCTTTAGCAAATCCTCTTGTCCCAATTAAAGCATACTCAGTGTTTTCATGGCACTTGATCTTACTTCCCCCAACCCAGGGATTTCCAGGGCTAGGGAGCGATTGTAGTTTCTTCCCTTTCAAATAAGCAGACAACACAATC
Organism: Yasuhikotakia modesta; assembly: GCA_036877545.1. Classification (NCBI taxonomy): domain Eukaryota; kingdom Metazoa; phylum Chordata; class Actinopteri; order Cypriniformes; family Botiidae; genus Yasuhikotakia; species Yasuhikotakia modesta. The sequence goes on from JBAJNP010003903.1 coordinate 2,339, forward strand.
CTTGGCTAATGCTTGTTCCCAATTAGCAAACATTACACAGCCCACAGTATGGTGAGGGGAAAGCTCACAGCTTAATAAAATTATAAGCAAGCAGCCAGACAAGAAAATGGACAGCAGCGTGAGACAGAAAATACAGTGGCCAAATTCTTAGCTCATTGTGCAATGGCCTAGAATTCTCCCTCCTCAAACCATCTTTGTAAAACACACAACCATGAAACCTTAAAGATCTTGCAGATTAATCGTACCATGCATTTCTGTGATGTCACTAACAAAGCTGCATGTATGTATGCCACTAACAATGATTGTATATAGTCTATATATGTATGTATACAATCAAAGCAACTACAACTACTACCATATTTTAGTGAAGAAAAAGGAGGAAACGGACTAAAAGACATGTAAAACAACCAACCAGTTAAAAAAAATGGGAAGAATTTCTTTGAAATAGACCAAATGAATGAAATAAAATAAGAAAATTGAAACCAGCAAGAAAACCCATGATATATACATGGTTAATTGATAAAAGTAATCTTTTATTTTCTTTTTTATTTACTAATTGGTATTTTACTTCATATGGCTTCCATAATGCCTTTGTATAAACACAAGGCCAGGATTTACTTTATTGTAAACAAAGTTGTTTTGAGGAAATCTTACTGTTTATTAAAAATATGCTTTGTTTCTGCATAGGAAGAGAAACTCTTACTGCTGAGCCCTGTGTCAACAGTTTCCTTGTAAACACAACCCTGTAAATGTAACCAGATGGACTTATTTAGGAAGTTGTGTACAGCTAGCCAATTAGTAAATGTAATGTGGACATTGCTGTCGAATACTGAGACCATTTAAATATCACCATGACCTTAACAAGGCAACAGCTCCAGTATGCAATTCCAGCAGCTTCTTTCCTTTCAGCATAGATCAGGAGTGCTGCAAGTATTTGTGCTCAGCCCAGTTTGCTTGACTCTGTCACCTTCTAGAATCAGTGCTGTAAGTGATTGCAGTGCCCATCAGTTATTCATTCAGAGAAAAGATAAAGTGACACTCAGTTCCTGAGAGCTACTTCAGCTATTTGGATGGGCAAGAAGGAGGTTTGCTAATATAAAGGTTTCCATCTCACTGGGTGAAGAAATAGCTACAGCGTTGGTGGACAACAGAAAGAGAACAAAGAGATAAAGAGATGTTAGTAACACTGGATGCTGCAAAGCCAATAAATTAGAGCTAATGCATTTAACATTTAACTTAAACAGGTAGCATACCAGAGCACCATAACTGCCTGCTGTAGACTACATAAAGTTACTCAGACCTGGTTGTATGCAAATTCAATTTAAAATGTAGGTTACTAACATCCAAACAGAATGACCCAACAAAACCACTGTAGTTCTAGAAGCAAGATCCTTATATGCTATTAATATCTAACACTGAGCCGCCGGTGTGAGATTTCAAAATCCCTCAAGTGTCAGTTTTTGTTGGCCCATTTTACAGCTAGTAGAAATTATTAAAACACTTCATTAGTGTTTAGTGCGAATGCTGTGCGGTGTGACATCTTCATGGATATCTCAGAGGGCTCTCACTCCAGACCAGCCTTGACACACATGATGGAGAGATCAATGAAGGGTGAAGGAAAGACAGGCTGTCAATGGTAGAGATGGCCAGCAGGCTGCAGGGACCCATGGGGCTAATTATAAAGGTAGCATTTACCTCCTTTGCCAGTAGACAACCAGCTATCTTACCTGTTTATCCACCCAAAGCCACTTTTTCCCACTCACTTCCCATTTTTCTTTTTGGAATAAATTTAACATGAAGCAAACGGAAAGAGCAACTCTAGTTTAGGTATTGCTCACATTAAACTGTAACATTACACTCCAGTGTTTAATTGTTGTTAGAGTAGGAGGCAATTTTCTTGAACACCTGCTGCTCGAAGTCTTGATGGTTTTCATTTTCATATTCATCAGCAATCATTAGCGTTAGCGTATCTTAAATACAGCTTTGTATGCCTGATCCTCTTTGAGGATTTCCTGAGGAAATGCCTGAGTGTCTCTGATTACACTCAACTCTTGTTAATTAATAAACACAAGCAACATATGGGATGTTGCCACATTCCTAGTGAACATTTCTATAACTAGATATTTTTGCAATTTTTGGATTGCAGTCAAGCATTAATAATTCTGTACGCTACTGTAACCTAAAGCAACTTCACTCACAGGCTTATTCTTATTATAGCCAGGTTTTTCAAACACCTCACAACCACCAATTCAGCCACACTAGTTAGGTCTGATAGAACCATCTATCTTTACCTGAAAATGTCTGTTTCTATCTCAGAATGCTTTTCCCAGGGGTACTGGTGACTCTGCCAGATCCAGCTGTGGAACCAGATTCCTGTGTGACAACCGGCAGCTGCAACCCACTGTTTGTTCTAACCAGATGTTGAGGATTACTGTGGACTGCATCACAACTGTTTCTGCTTATTGCATTCAACGGACGGACTAAGACACATTTTATTCCTACAGTTAAATAGTAGCAGTTCTTAACATCTCAGTTAACACAAATTATAACCATTGCCTTGTTAATGCATTGCAGGCTACATGCCTTGGTTTGTTTAATAAAACAATGTATTATACAAAGAGTTCTGGAAAATTACAGAATTTTTGTCATATGGTCAAGTGGTGTGTTGTTGTTTTTCACAACAGCGAGACATTTTTGTAAAGCTATTTTAAAGCAATATGTACAGTGAAAAATTTGACCACAACTACATGCCGTATATGTGTCTCATCTCTCCCCAAATACTCAACAAATAAACTTTCCCACAGACTGATTAATGTAATAAAAAGCAAATAACTATTCAGGCACAGGTTTGGCAAACTTGGAATCGTGTTGTGTCCACTTGCAGTTGCAGTGTGCTTAAATCCCAATGGATAAATCAGGTCCCACCCCACATTTACTCATCCTGTAAAGAAGTACATCAAAGTACAGAAGTAAGATTGGTTTAAAACTACAGGAAACCAGGAAAACAAAGAGCTGGAGTCAGTCAGAGTGACTAAGGGCATTTGATGATACCGTCAGACTGGGCAGCTCTGTCTCTCTGAGTGTTCTCATCTCTTATTGAATACAGCAAACTCCTTAGAGTTTCACTAGAGGAACTCACTAGAGGCTCTCAAAGCACATAGTCTGCACCCTACTGCACTGCAATTAGTTTGACTCCATCTAGAAAGTCACAAAGGTGATATCACTAAAATATCTGGTTTCTCTCATGATGCTTCCTGAAGTATTATGACATAAACATGACTACCATTGATAAAGACCTTGGGCCTGTTTCATTACATTAACATTTATTAATTTGGTAGACGCATTTATCTAAATTGAATTCAAGGCATACATTTTTATCAGTACTTGTGCTCCCTGGGATCGAACCCACAACCTTTGCATATGCCACATGCACAAGCAATTGAGCGATTACACTGACAGTGTTTCTGCTGTCTTCTTTCCATATGTGCCATAACTTCTATGGCAGCTGAGAAATATTATAAATAGAAGCCCTTTGCCAAGACACGTATATGGCCCATCATGGCCCTAGAACAACATTTCTGTCAATGAAATTTAGCTCTTACCCTATCCACACTTCTAACCACAACCTAATTCTAAAAAAGTCAAACTAGAGGTTGGGATGGTGTACATAAGGACAAATTCTGCTCAGCTGTAGCCAAGTTTAAAAGGCAGAAAATGACAGCCTCTAGCATATAAGACCATGCACACATTAAGATGTAATTGAATATGAAAACAATGACAGGTAATAACATCACTTAAAATGTCTTAAAATGTTCGCTGGGGGTCTATCAACTGGGCTGCAAATATTCAAAGAAAAGGCAACTCCCCTCTCCTTTTTTAACATCACATAGCCATTTAGTTTATTTTTAAGAGCATCACCACACGGCCCTGAAATCAACATCACAAAGAACATCAACCTTATTTCTGTCTAGACGGAAACTGCAAATCAATCAGACAGCAAATTGCCCAAATCAAACATTATCACCTCAGCATTAACCATCTAGTGCAACACAAGTGGTGCTTTAAAGCCAAGCCAAACTGGCAAAGAACCAAACTCAATCTGTGGAGCAAAGCCCTGTGTCCGACTAGGGCACCATCTTCTAATTGTCCTATTGATTTCTTGACAGGTGACAACTTCCTAGCATGGCTCCAGACCTCTGTACCATCAGAAGTGGGACACTGTGGAATTTTTAGCCCAACTCACAACACAACATTAGCCATGTGGGAACTGACAGAGAAAGGGACAAAAAGGACAAGCAAAGGACAAGACAAAATTAGCATGAAAGTTTATTGGATGCTGAAACAACTAAAAATAGATTCTAGACTGTGGCCAGGAATGTCAAAAGTATACCACGTTTTTAAAGATAGTACTATTGGTACTATACACTTATAGGTATAGAGTGTCAACGTATTTGATACCTGAGTGCTGTGTGACTGACCAATTGCTGCTTTCAAACACTCAAAGGCTGTTTTCAAGTCTTTCATCTTAAGGCAATACGTTAGGTGCATGAATAGCCAAATACGCCCAGATCAAAATCCCTGGATTTGTAAGGTACAACACAGTGGGATACACGGAACAAAAACTTGTTGTGCGCCAAAACATCTATTCTGCATTACAGGCCTTGCAGTTTAAACGCACTGCTAACTAGATCCACTTGCTGCTGCATTGTAAGGCACAATAACCTTATAACAGATTTAGACAGGTGGAGCTGGGGTTGAGTCTGATAGCAATAGTGTAATACTGCTTACAACCTGATAACACTACAGAAATGCAGCATAAGAAGCCTGCACTGTCATTGACTACAAATTGCACTGTGAATTACAAGCCAATCAGTTTGAGTTGCGTTGACACACGAGCTGAATGGCTGACAGATTGCAAAACTAGGAACTATCAGCCTGCGACTGAACTAGGTCATTTAAAAGGCTATGTGCCATTGTATTAAGCTAATAAAATGTAATTAAAGGAGTGTGTTCAAAGGCAAATATTTATTCAGGCATTCATATAGTTGCAATGAATAATTCAAATAGTTGCTATTGAATTGGTATAAAAATGTATTGTATTGCGTGTGAAGTACTGTGGAACTTGAAAATCATTGTTTGAAAATCATCAACGCTGTCAAGATAGCAAATATTCTGTAGTTGGGAGTGTGGCGCAAATGTGTGAGGAACTTGGTGAGAATGGTGAGAATTCACACAGGGTGAAATGAATCTCTCAATGTGACAGGCCGACTGAGGACTGGTCAGTTTGAGTGTTGATGGTCTGAGGCAGAGTATATTCCAACAATGAAAATAACACATTTCCATAAAGAAAACTGTGCATAGTTGAATGAACTTAGAATTAAACAGTATATAACACAAACCCTTATTACATCAACATTGCATAATTATGTGAAGCTCCTATAAAACACATTTAGCCCTCAGTCAATTCTACCTTTCCTTATAAATCATTCATGAGGTAAAAATTGCCCTGCATTCTATTTTAGTGGAAATTGCAGTTCCAAGCATCATAACTTTAGGCACTTCATTGTGGACTCCTGCAAGCAATAAATGATAAATATTGAGGCAAAAAAAATCAACTGACACCTAAGATTAATCTTGCCATGACAGGAGAGAAAATTTGTGCCTCTACCTTTTCTTTCTAACAGTCCATCATGCACAATTCCCAACACACTTGCCTATTTCCTCTGTCTCTTTTCCCAATAGCTTTCTTTTCCTTTAAGTAATTTGTGAGCCAGTCACAATTTCTTACGTCGTTTCATACTTGCTCTCTTTGCTTTTGTCCTAGGTAAAGCTCAGAGAAGAAAATCGAAAGCTATGGCTGTTCAAAAAGGCACCCATGCCTTGTTCTGTGCGTGGTGCGTCAGAATCTATCAGTGCTTAATCTGACACATCCTTGTGATTGCGGTGGGAAAACAGTCACGTTTGTCTGTAATATTCATCAAAATGACCTGAAAATCTAAGGCTCAAGTGTATTGAGTCAGTTCAGGCGTGTGAAGAATCACATCATAGCATCAGACGGATGCTCTTCAGAGACATCTGTACTTTTCACAAGCTATTTTCAGCTCTCTGTCAATCAGACGTTCCCTTATTCGCATAGACGCTTTCTGCTTGAGATGTTATGGTGGAGATGACTCAGTCAGTTCAAACCTGGCTATTTGCTATCACATTGTAAATTACAAACCCACCTGCCCGCCATTCTCACCAGGGTGTATGGAGTAGTAGCTATTTGTGAAATGTTTTCCATCATCTACAAAAGGAAGTTATGTCTTCATTTACACAGAATAAAAAAAGTCACCATGGCTGTCAAAAAGTTTCAGTAATTAACAGCAATTTCAAGTTCAATTTACTAAGTTCAATTTAGTTACAATTTAAGTTTAAAAACTTTAAAGTTAAAAGTAATAGTTTATCGTATTAAGTATGAATCGCCAAGGAACCTGGTTTCCTGTTAAAATTTTCATTACAAAGAAAAAAAATGTCACCTACATCTTTTCTTTTCTGATACAACAGTCCACCAGTTATAAAGTAATTTAACAAAGTCGTAACAGCACTGAGATGTCAGATAGTGCAGCTCTAGTCAGACTGTTCTGTGCTATCAGGGCATCACACAAGCAAAGGATTCACTCACCCCTGCAGTGGGTTCCCACACAAATAGTTCAATAGTTCAGTTTCACACATACACATACACACACACAAAGTGAAAATAAAATTGCTTGACAGCAAATGCAGCCCTTGTTTCTGCCATTGTATCTTAGACAGAAGCAACATCTGTAGTGGCAAAACAAAGCAAGCATTGAACAGCAGGTTTCACACAGTCGATGAACATCAATAGCCCATAACAATTCCACCAAATTACTCAAATTGAGTCTAACAGAGACCCATTCATGACTAATTCATTAATATCCCAAAAATACATTACAGGATCCATTAATGACTTCTGAAAGGTCCTTTATTTCAGATACAGTGAGTGAAAAAAGTGCATGAATTTTACCAGAGAACAAATGTTTCTACACACGAGTGACAATGAAATCGCTGCTTATACACATGTACTTATTTATCTTTGCTAATGTTTGTTATACATACATTCTTAAATTTATTTGTTATACATATATGACTATATTAAAGCATATATTCATACGTTTACAGATTGTCTTTAATATACTGTCATTCCATCAAATGTGTCTTAGTTAATCCAGGTAATATAAATTTAAATGCAATATGAAATACCAGCTTGAGCTGCCAGATAAAGAGATTTATCCAAAATACTTCCACCATACCTTGGAGGGAAATTTGTCTCTTAGATGTGCTACAGTCTTCCAACATCTCATCCTCACAGCCTCTACAGACACTTGACTCATGATGAGTCTCTTATTCCTCAAGTATCTGTGCTAGAGAATGTGTCCTGATATATGTGATGTGAAACTATAGCTACTGCCAGCTCCTGTGTGGCAGCCCTCGGATGGGCCGCAAGCCACGAGAGACAGCGGCAATAAAACAGAAACTTCAAAGAGCGACATTTACACACTGGGTCCCTCGGTAAAAAAAAACTAAAAAAACGTGGCCCAACAAGATATTACAGCTAGAGCATTAAGATCTTTCATTCACTCAGGGAAAATAAACTTCCTCGCAACAAATGAGATGAAAATATAAACTTTTCAGGCAGTAAGAGGCAGCATTTACATTTATTCATTTGGCAGACGCTTTTATCCAAAGCGACTTACAGTGAACTCAAGGTACACATATTTTTAACAGGACTTGCCTTCCCCTGGGATCAAACCCACAACCTTTGCGGTGTTAATGCAATGCTCTACAAGTTGAGCTAATAGGAAGGCTAACAGCATGCAAGTCTTCTAGTGGAATATTAGAGGAACAGAGCGAGACCTGATGTGAGGATAATTTCCTGACTGTTTTCAGACTGTGATACGCGAGTGAGAAAAACATGCAAACAGATGCTGTGTGGTGTGACACCTTGGTGATGTCACACACCTCGTAGAGGCTGTGTGAGGAGCTAATTGTACAGTTTTTTCACACAGAGAGACATTTCTGAGGTAAGACAGGAACATTTTACAGCCCAACACCAGCTTTAGAAAGATAGTAGACAGTAGACAACAGAAATTAATCACCACAGAAACTCCATAAGTTGCACTATATACCAAGTTTTTTGATGCCATGTAATGAACACATTCACTGTAAACATCTTTATAAAATATGTAGGAATTGTTTTAAAAAAATAACAGACCATAAAATAACAGGCCACAGATGAGAAAATGCTTTAGAGCACAAAGGTGATTCAAGTTCTTTGCGTGAATTATTTCTTTAGGCAGAAACAGAAAAAAATAAAGTGTGTGAGTTTAAGAACCTATGTGGCCTAACCTTGATCTAGGAGATGAAGCTAAGAAGCAGACAGTCGCATTAAAGTGGCACTAACACAGTCTGAGCTTTTTATAGCTGCTCCTGATAGATCATAAAAAATTAAATTTGAGGTCTGTCAGAATGGCATCAATAGTTTTACACATAAACCTGAGAAGCCTGCAGACAGTGGCCAGCCTCGCCTTCCCATGCCAAGAATGCATTCAGGTGTGACAGTCTAATGAATAATAAAATGACAGTCTTTCTGAGTCAACGCGTCAAGAACTTTCACCCTCTCTTTGATATGTAGAAGCTATGAAGAGAAAGTGAAACTGTTATGAACTGACTATATGGAAGAGAGACAAAGAGAATGCATGTTATCTATAGGATATTTGCCCTTTATTTACCTTGACTTATTATTAACATACAAAAGAAGTCTAAGAAAAGTATAGAAAGATTTTCTGATTTTTCTGATTTGAGGGCGGTAACCCTGTACCCCTGAAGAGGTGAGCCCTTCTCCTCCGCCCATTTTCAGAAATGAATTTTAGGCCCTGCTGCGTATTATGTCTTTGGTCGACGTTTTCTTAGCAACGCCACTGTGTATTATGGGCTGTTTGAGCCTGTAGACATGAGAGGCCGGGCGGGGTGAGGGTTGGGGTGACGTGTGGGTGGGCGATGATGGAGAAGTAAAATTGTGCAAGAATACACTCACACATTACAAAAAAGCCTTCGGCTTGAGGCGTTGTAACGGCTGAGACGAGAATGGAAATGAGTAATCTCAGATGAGCGCTATTCCTGGGTCAACACTGCAGCTAATAATATTCTGCTATTCTCATTTAGCGATATTAAGGATAATTAATTTCAGGCCTGAAAGAGACTCAGTCAGAATTTCCGTATGCGGGCTGCTGATAAGAGGATTGTAGCGCAAAGGTTTTAAAGTATTGTGTTATTGAAATCGCACGGCAGGAAAACACATTCAGAAATGGGCAAATCTTTAGGTGGCAGGTAAAACGGCTGATGTTTTGGTCGGATGTGCTTTGACTCTCTGCGTGCAGACAGAACGGATCATTTGTCACAGTGGAGCATGATTAATGCATAAGCTAGACTTCAAAGGAAAATTAATAGAGAAACGGGAGGACAATTAAAACGTGGCTGCATTAATCACACGCAGACAGAGACGGGAACGTATGCTTTTGACTATGTGAATACTGAAACAGGCAGATCTATACATCTCACAGCCATCTTTAGTCAAGCACACACAGAAAAATCTATCCAGTCTAGGTCATGAAGAAAATAATACTAATTTATAAAAAAACAGCTTTTCTTTCATGAAATAGAAAATAAGAAGCTTGTATCTCTTAAATGTTCTTAGAATCTACACAAAAATGAGGCTGTGGATACAAAGCAAATAACCTAAAACAAAAAAGTATATGTAGATACTATATATTTGTTATAGACGCATACATTTGGCAGATGTTTTAATCCAAAGTGACTTACAATAAACTCGATGTATACATTTTACGTTTTAGTTTATAAGTACTTGTCTTCCTTGGGTTCAAACCCACAACCTTTGTCCTGCTAACGCAAAGCTCTGCCAGTTAAGCTACACAGAAAGGGTTTTGCTATCCATACTCTGAGTTTGTTGTCTAAAGTCTAAAGCTGCTAACATCTGTTCAGACAAATTTAGGTTTTATTCCTTTGTACATAACTAATAACAGAACATCTAAAAATCAGACCTTAAGTAAAAACAAAAGCAGCTTTTAATTTTACTCCAAAAATACAACACAATGTGTTTGAAATGAGAGCTGTTGACAATTTGTTTCTCTGTATATTTACTAAAGGCCATTTAAAACAAGGATCCTAATGAGTCACAGAAACATTATCATCCCTAAAGTTTGGATGAAAGTCAGAATGAATCAGTCAGACTGATTAATACCATCCTCACCATCGTAACAATGATCAATTATAATCATATATATACACATATGCATACATATATACATATACATGCATATGTAATATATAATATATACAGTTGCCTGCTAATATCACTGACAACTAAGCTTCATTAGAAGAGGCAAAAATAGCCTCAGTTAAATATTCTATAATGCGTTTTTTTTAAGTATTGATTTTTTAGTTTTTTTGCATGCACACAATAGGTTTTCATGCCTTAGTAAAAAAATATATTATTTTCGCATTATACATATTTTATCCTTCACAAATTTTGCTACCCCACTTTGTCAAAAACAGGTGTTCCTGGTTGCATTCCTGGTTCAAAAAAGGCAATCTTCTGCAATCCCTACTGAATGGGCTCTGATTTGGTAGCATTTTGTAGGCATGGCAACAACACACTTTCGCAATTACTCTTCTTCATCCCGTTTTGCAAATTCACGGGGGCGGCGGTTTAAATAACTTCTGTTTTGTTATGCTGTCACAACACCCAATAGCAGCTCACTGCAGTTTATACAAACTGTTCATTATTGTAACTAAAAAGCAATGTCTGGTAAAGAGAATATCTGTTTTTGCAGTAAACTGCAGATTTTATTGCAATCAAACAGCAGCATTAGACACTACCTTAAGTGAAAACACCCAATAGGACCCTTTAAAACAAATTCTGCAGCTCTATACTATACCTTTATAATAGGGTGAATTGCCCTAATGTGGGACACTTAAGCTACAGGTCTCCCCCAAACCAATAAACGCCAGTGAAATTATAAACCAATCAGAGCTGTACTGCCATGTGCTCAAAGTCACATGACCTAATATCTGTGCAGTCATAAATCAGGCTTCACATTGTAATATACTACCAAAGTCGAAATATAAAAAATGTCCCACTTTGGACAATCCACCCTATATTGTAACGGATAAATTGCTACAAATCACAGTCTGTGTCCTCTTCAACCATCTTTATGTTGTCACACGCTGGTTTTAATTTGAAAATACTGAGGGAAAACAGGCAGAACAAAAAAGCAGTTCATAAAATGGAAGCCCTCTATCACAATGGTCTGGGCAAGTTTTCCATCAAAACCGTTGTGATTGTGATAATGGCTAAGGGAGGGTTTTAGCGGCAAAATAAAGCAGAGCTCACAACAAAATGAGAGGCAGCTGTCAGTCACTCCTACCCTTTCTCTCTCTCAACCCTCAGTAAACACATCTTTGCCAAGGAGACCCGCTGGTTGGGCCGGGAATTCACTACAGAATGAGAGGCATTCCAGTCTTTGGATAAAGGGGAGGAACAGACAAGGAAGCGAGTTTAAAAATCCATTCAACTGTTCCCACACTGGCCTCTAAGAGATGGTTTCCCCACTTTTAAATGTAATCTCTAACTGGCAACTACCCACTTCTTTCACAAGGGATTTCTATTGAAGCACAGTGTGATTGTGGAAGGCCTATTTGAAGAATGGGGACAGAAAAAGAAACTAAAAAATACTTAAAAATAGTGACATTTATTCTGCATGTTTAAACAACATTGTATCGTTTTACTTTGTATCTGCCAAAATCTCTTCATGAATGTATTTGTGCATTGCTGCCTTACCAAACAGAACAGTGCATTAGAAATTTTTGCATGAGGTAAAATATTTTTGTATTATGTTAAGATTTTACTCAAAAGTAAACACAGTTTTAAAAATGCAAACAAGTCTATGAATAGTCACACCAGTTACTCGTTTACTGCTGTATGAAAATAAGACTTAGATGTTAAATACATAACTGTGTCTAGGCTGTGAGTATCAGTTCACAGAGCTGCATGCATTGTATTAAACAAAAAAACATGGCAGTTAAATCTGACGAATGCTTTAAAAGCATAAAGTATGTCATTCTGTCTTCTGTTATCTATAACTGACTAGATTCATTTCATTCTTATGCTGCTAGCAAAATTCCTACAATTGTTAATCAATAATACATTGTTATACAATGAATCCTGGCTATACAGGTTTTACTATGTTACAATGACACTGTATATTTGCCAACCCTACATAAATTTCAAATTCTTAACAAGCAAATTCTTATTTGCATATTTACTCAGTCATAACACTAACTAGTCAAATTATGTTTTTCATATTTGTATTGTTTTCTTGCTCAAAACATTGCAGAGCAAAGTGGACATTAGTGGAGTAGCAAGTTTTTACAACCCAGGTTAAAGGTGGTCCTCTTTAAAAAAAGTGTCAAACAATGCTTTGTTAAAGGCAATGTGAAAATAATTTATTCTGTGTGATTAATCCACATGAAGTCTTTTATAACTTGTAATTTTGCCAGAATGCCAATTGCCACCCACATCAAGATATTGCTAAAAACATTTCTACATTTTCTAAACAATACAATGATAATGATGACATTGTGCTTTGGTGGATAAGTTTTCCATCTCTTTCATGCACTAATGGCAACAATGGTAACAAGACAATCATAATAACTGTTCCATTTAGGTCATATTATATCTATTGCTTGTGAAACAGAACTTAACTGTTGTATTTGAGTTGAGATAAGGTCATTTATCAGTATGTTGACTGTAAAGAGAACCTGCGTCCCTATTTGAGGAACAAACTAAGAAACTAATGTGACAATGAAATATTATCCTGTTGTCTGGCTTGAGTGTCTGTGATGTGAGGTTCAGGCAAACACTTAGTGAAACATAATTGCTTTCATGCAGGTCAACAAAGTGTTGGTAACATCACAAGCAATTTAGCAGTTCCCATGGCAATGGATTGCCAGCGGGTTGCAGAGTAATCTCTGGGAAATGGAATTGACCCCTGTACGCATTACATTTTCCTGGAAAATGCCTGTAAACACAATGTGAAAAGCACATGCAACTCATTGCCTGTGTTCTGGAACACACACACATACACACACATACACCTTAAATCAAGTCATTAAAGGTAAATAAAAATCAGGAAAGCACTAAACTATTTATCTCAATGACAGGTTTATAGTATGTAACTTTAATTTTTAATTTAGCTTAAAGAAATCAAAAGTCCTTTAAAGGAAACAAAGAATTGTTTTGCCTGCAAGTGTATGTTAACATGTCAGGAAAGCAAAGCATGCAATAATGTCATTGTTTTGTGATGCGTTAGACATACAGCTGTGACTGAATAAATCTTTCATTTAAGAGTCATCACAGCAAGGTCAATAATTTAGAGAGCTCTGTTATCAGCCACTCATTGCTGGGCATACGGGTAACAATTTTGTTCCCCAGTCCTATATTATTAAATCAGCAGCTAACAAGGACATCCAATCTATTCATGTTACCGGAACCTTAAATTATTAAGAAAAGTGAAAAAGACAGTTTAAGTATAATAGTTTAAATTAGTGGCTTGATAAAAGAAAGGAATAAAAGGAAAAAAATGAAGTTTAAGAGTGCAATTTCTGTGCCACCAAACACAACTGCAAAAACAACAGTTGTCTTACTGGTCTGCTACCCTACCTCTGATGTGTGGATTTATGCTAACAATGCCAAGGTAAATTTAGGTAAATCAACTATTTGTTTTCTTATGTAGAAACAATGGCAGGTCTGCTTTGGCTTTTTATAAGTACCTGATTTGAGACAATGTTTCTAAGACTTACTGAATATTTAATGAGGCAAGTGCCAAGAGCATTTATGATTGGCTGTGTGTTACATTCCAACACCACATCAGTTCACACCAGTTACCATAGATGCAGCAATAGGTTCAAAGCGATGCTAACCCCTTTAAAAAATATGTATTTATAACTGGTAGATTAAAGTCTATTTACACAAACATGTCCCCTTTTATGCTTACAAAAACAGTTTAAATATTTATCCTGCATGCTCATTCTGCATCATTTCGTTACTCCTAACACATTCCTAACAATCTGGCATCTGTTAAGGCAAACTATTTGCACAGCATGTCAGGGTAATTATGTTGTGCATCACTGGCATCAAACGTCTTTCATGTCTCTGCCAATAAGGTGACATTAGGAGAATGCTGTGCTGTGTGACATATCTTTATAGCAAGACTATTCTCATCTCTATGCATTAAGCTTCCTGTACATTCCATTTTTGGACCAACAAAGACAGCAATGAAAGGAGAATAAAGTGATGTTGTGTATAATCTATGGCACAAAACCGAAGCCAATAAGAAGCCTGTTGGCAGCAGCTGAACATCAGATTTATGGCTTGACGGTGATGCTTGTAACTTAGCGTAGTGGGAGGTAAAACAAACGGTTTTCCATCTTGTAATGAACTGTGTCATGTGAGACAACTTCATAAGCATAATGCAGAGTCTATCAATTCAAAGCCTGTATACAGCAAATCAAATTTTACTCTTCTCTCAGTAACCATATTGTAAACCTCAACAAACGTCCATCACAGAATTACAACAGCTGCTTTCTTTAATTAACTCTCCACTTTGTGGATTTTTCTTCATCTATAATGCAAAATCTGGGCTCAATAATAAAAATGACCACATCATTTGCACTGGTCACAGAAAGCGCCACGTTTATTAATTCATTCACTTTTTAAGGGGTGATTGATGCCAACGTACGTAAATACTGCCCGTCATCAGATTATATTTGCGCTCTGATGGGATTACATGATATATTGTCTTATTACATATTCTAAGTGCAAAGAGTCTGATTATTCACTAACAGAAGTAGGCAGCTATGCTTTCTATGACAGCCTGCCATGCACCAGGCTATACTTTCAGCACCTTTTCAGTTATATACCCAAATTGTCCCTTCCAGTAAGCTTGCTATTGTTAGGTCTAAAAGCCATCATTTCTCAGCTGTGCAAGACTGCACAAACAAAGTGCGGATGAACTGCACCAAGTAAATCCAAAATATTCAGCCCTGACCAACATAGACAAGCAAGAGTCCGACTTTAGTTTTAAACTTAATGTTGGAAGCAGCCATTAACTACAAACACAATGACTTCATGTATACATGTGGCTTATTGATGCATTACTCCAGCATCATTCAAATTACAAGTAGAAACATATTAAAACATTCATAAATGACACATGCAGGTGTGATCGACACATATTAGAACAAAACGTGATTTTATCTGTCTTCTACTGTGCTTACGAAGTCAAGTTTATAATGGAAAGAATTGCAAACGTGTTGTTCCAAGTGGCAGGCATTTGTTTTATAAACTAAAAACATATGGATAGGAAAAAGGTGACTCGATTAACGTGATGCAAGCGTCTAGCCTGACCACTGTGCTGCTCGGGGATTCAACATAAACTAGACAGTAGTAAAATATATAAAAAAAACATTGATATAGCGTCATATGACATAAAACAAGTTTATCCTGCAATGCTAATCTGCTTTCCCTGCACTCAGCCTGAAATATCTTGAATTAATGCGTTATATCATGTAGCGCTTAAAGACACGATAGCAGAGCGTCTCAAACTCTGGTGAGCTGTCCGTCCATGCAGCATTGTTGGGCATCATAGACGCATTTCAAGAAATACCCTTAGAAAAACCATCAAATGATGCCTAACATCATATGCATCTTACTAGGCTGAGACAACCGCAGTCTTACCCAGCTTTGCCCGAGACTCTTCCAGCTTCTGAATCTGGTTCTCAATAAACAGCATCGCCACTCCAAACGCCACAACAGCCAGAAGCTGGAACTTGGGTGGCATTATGATCCTCAGGAGCCCCATCAAAGTATCGTTTGATTATCTACATGCCATGCCGTGAAATATGAATGAGAAGCGTGGATCAGTCCGTCAGTTGAGCGGAAATATCTACACCGGGTAGATGATCTGGATTTTGCGTAGACAACACAGTAAAGTTACATATACGGTAACCCAGTACATCAGTCAGCACGCATTTCCGTCGCTTATCCCTCATCTGTTAGCGGTCAATTTAGTCAAACTCAGGACCCCTGACTTGGTTGTAGTTGAAGCGCATACGTGCAGCTCCGACCAGCCACTCACCGATCCTGCGTCACTCAATACAGTGGTTTTATTCCTCCGCGGGTTAAAATGAACTGAGTGAAATCAGACGGCGTTTAGCGCGCCACCTTTCGGTGTGGAGATGTCAGGAACGCCTTCATAATGAAAAATGACACATTTTCTTAACCTTAAGTTCAGAGCTCTACATTATATAAAATTAAATGTAATGTTATAGAATATTATAATGCATTGTTGAAATATTATAAAAGCATTCCCAATTTGCATGCATAAGCTGTACTGTTGCTAAAACCAATTAAATTCATGGAGCCTGGAAAGTTTTTGAATGGACCACCTTTACCCGAGGCACAAAGACAAAGCTACACTATTTAAAATGATACAGAGAACCCTTAGAGAACCCTGGACACATTCTGAGTTGAGTAGCTACATGCAAAGCACTTGAAACAAGAGTGTGAGGATTATCGCCAATGATGTTAGTTATGTGGAGACAATATTTCAAAATAAGCTTTTAAATGGAACTGCATCGTACACTTAAATTTGCACAAGCATAAATTGTTTATTTATGCATTACCCCAAAAATTGCAGTATTAGCCAAGAGGATTATGTGATGATGACTTAAGCCCAACTGTGATTTGTCTCTGCTGTGCCAATGGCTGTTATGTTGCCAACACACACCACACAGAGGGGTGGAGAAATCCAACTGTGCGTGAAATTGCTACAGATGAAATCAGCTGGATTCAGCTTCTGCTTAAAATAACTGCTCTTACCCTTTATCAAATAGCAGGTGCGGACCTATGTCATCATGTCTTTCATCTGCCTGGGTGACCATAAAATTGAAGCCAAATGTTTCTACACAATAAACTGCAATATGATGAGGCAACTTTGGCTGTATGGAAACAGGCAGACTGATGGGCCTGCAGTGTGTTTTAAATAAGCATCCATTCTGCTGATAGCCCCTTTATTTTAGTTATACAAACTTTAACACAAAATCTGAACTTTTAAAAGCAACAAGCAGAGTTATGCTATATAAATAACTTCAAATTCAATGGTTCTTTTCACATCATATGCACACAATACAGTGCAGTGAGAGTTTAGCATCTTTTATGCCTTGGATCAATGTTAGCAGGTAGCAAAAGCATTTTGCAATTGACCAATAGACACAAAAGAGATGGTTGTTACAGTTCCTCAATTGCCTGGCCCTCCAAAGATGCAAACAAAGAATGTGTTTACGTTTCTTTCCGTGCAGCTCTTTCAAAGGTGAACAATCAGTCTTTCTCGAAATAAGCACAATTTTTTTTGAGAATTACAGCTTATTTACTGTGTAAAACTGTCTCCAGCTTTGAAAAGCTTGCAGCTAACAACTGTTTCAGGAAAATCAATACCACTTTCCTCATAGTTCAGCTGTGCTAACAATTTTTGAATTCCTGACTCAGTATTATTACACATTTTTGTGTTCGTATACTTCTATCATTTCAGCTATCATTAATTTATCCAAAATGAAAAAAGAAATTCTTATTGACACAAATACTGCCACCCCACTTAATTTAATAGGATGGCTTAATCTTAATATTGTTGTATTGTTGCATGTATTATGTTTTCCTATTTTGTGTTATGTTGTATTATGATTCCCATTTGTCCTAGAAAAGTTTAGGCTTTCATAATCTTTATATAACCTTTTCATGCTTTCTCAAAGACAAGGATCCTTGGTTTTCATGATCCTGGTAAAATCAATCAATTGAATATAGGAGAATTAAAAAAAAAAACAGGTGAACCTCATTAAATATGTGGCATGTAATGACGTGTAAATGTTCAATGTACTTTATGAAGAATACATTTAGTCATTTGAATAACTACTATCTGAGCAGAGAATAGTTCAATTTGCTTTAATTTGACTAACAGGATAAAAATGAAACATGCAGCCTTGTAAAAGTACATGAACGTTAATGACTTTGCTTTATAAGTGTGACTTTACTGCCAGTGTGGTTTCTGGTGAATATGTACAGACAATATTCTCACACCTTCTCTGTTCAGTGCACTGGAAGTATTTCTCAATTAATCTTTAAGTTAGGCTTAAAATTATGTATCTGTTTACTCCAGCTCTTTGTGTGTGTGAGTGTGTGTAAATGCAAAGGTCACATTTAAAGTATACATTAACAAATATATAATAAGTTATTATAAAATAGAATATATTGTAAATTCAGCTAAATTTAACACCATATTATTATGCTTACTTGTATACCTTGTATACAATTAATAAACATTTTACTATCAAATCATCACATTATCATAAGATTATGTGTGATTGGTCAGCGTCTTGGAATGACGGGAAGTCCGAACCTGTTTAGCTGATTCGTTCTCTTAAATTACCGTGCTACCATTATTTTATTATATTTTAATCACTGTGTAAATTCACTACACCTGTCACTATGCCAGAAAACCTTTGAATAACCTTTGTTGAATTCAGACCTTAATGCATCAGGGGCAACCCCAAAAATACTACAGTACTAATCGGCAGGAAGGCATGGCTGGTGAGCTTACATATATTAGCTGCTAATTAAAAATGCATTAAATATGTCCCGACATCTATTAACCTCTTATAGCAGTACTCAAAACCAGTAATTACTAATAAATGCTTTGGCCTAAATTGTAATTTATTAATGGAAACAAGCCACCTAAAATACTGTGGCCTTTTCCTATTAAAATAGTTTTGCATAATTCAGACAGAGTTAGGTGGGAAAGCATTTTAAATCCTTCAAATGTACATTTACAGTTTTGGGGTCGGCTACCCATTTGCAGGAATTGTGGTGCCATCTGGTGTTGGTTTGCATTATTGTGTGCCAGTGTGAAAATCGAGTGATTTTTTTATTGGAGATTTTTAAGGATTCAATGGCAATTTAACAATAAATCTTAGGTTAAATGAAACAAACGGGCATTGTATGACAACAATATACCAAATTCATATAGTATGTATATAAACAATGTAACTGAACAACAATACGTGAGATTTTCAGCAACAGTCGCCAGCTGTTTAACTTTCTTCACGCTTTGAATGTAAACTGTGATTATGTCTTGCTCCAGTTTTCTTTTACTTTAGAAACTTATGGACTTGTTCTGGAAGAAACTGAAGTATTTAGGAATTTAGTCTTGGCCGATATAGACTCAAAATAAACTTTCTCAAAACTTTCTCAATCCTGTTCTCGTTATGGGTTTTAGATTATAAATTGGTTATAGTGTTAAAACACTATATGTTGGTAGAATCGTAGAATCACTATACTGCTGTTAGTATAGACAAAAATAACATGCATGTTGTTTAGAAACCAGGCAAGTTAAACGCTATTACAACAGTGTGCACGCAATACAACAGCCACCAACAGCAAAACAAATGAGAAGGAACAACATAAAACATGGTTTAAACAGCTAATACAAACAAATAGACAAAATACATAAATAAACATAAATAAAATAAGTAATAAAAATAAATAAATAAGTAAAATAAAAAAAAGCGTTTTGTCATACTCAATTTTATTCAATGGTGTTTTGAATGTTTATTCAAAATTATTGAAAATATGTACTTTGGATACACATATAACTGTTAGAACATAAGGCTCTATTTGTGTTATGGCTGAAGTCATGTAAACAACTATAAAAATATATCTATTATTTCTATTTGTAGAGGAGGAGAGCATTTAGGGTGTACTCACACTAGACAACTGTACCTTGTGTGAGTACAACCTTAGAGAAGGAGGCTGTGAAAGATGAAAAGAGGATGAAAGGAGAAATTTCAACAGGAAATTGGGGCACTAAGGCAGCTTTTTCTTCAGAAGTGTAAAGACATGGCATGGCTCATCTATAAAGACTGTGTCTACTCAACAATTTAGGCCGCCACCAATAGATGGGACACAGATGCCCTGTGCTAAACAATCAATGAATCTGAAGCGTGTATCAATGAAATCTGAATCTGAAGAACTGTTTTTGCCAAGATGCAGCCAAAGATGTTTTTTGAGTATATATACAAAGAAAAGTGCAGACAGAATACAAGAACATTTCCAGTGTGAAAACCTTTTTCACAGACAGATTGTACCTGCTTTGCAAAACGGATTGTTATTGTTTTTTTTTGTTATTGTTACTGACTTATGGTCATTGATATGGGGGTAAAACGACATTTAATACGTACTTTGAAAGCACATTTTGAAATAGTTAGTCAATAATGTTTTAAATATGTTAATTTGGAGAATGTGACTAATTCTGTAACTCAAAAAACAGGTCCTTCCAAGCAACTTTAAATTTATTATCAACATTTAAACAGATTAAACCTCTGTCAATGTTGAAAGGCCAAGCAGCTTTTAGCTATAGTTAATATTAGCTCAGGCTTATCAGCATGTGTAAATAATGAATATGTTTTTGTATTCAGCACACCACCTTTCAGTGGACAGTATCTGTATCACCGGCTCATTGGACAAGCCCTTGCCGTCACTGTGACTTATTTGACCAATCAGGCTTAGCTGTTGGGTTCAGCATTGACCATGATTGGTCACAACTGAGTTTTCAAAAGGCAAAGACACACCCAAACTCCACAAACCAACTAGTCCATATGCTGAGTAAAATACATGCATATACTCTATTGTTTTGGTTCTAATAACAAAGTTATTTTTTATAATAATAATAAAGGAAAAACTTATAAACTTAGCTTGTAAACTAAGGGCTTTTTCTGTAAATGCAATAGAATTGCAATAAAAATAATTGTCCCCACAAATTGTAGACAAAAATCAAAAATTGCGTACTAACTACAGCATGCTAAATGTAGTTTCTGTTTTTCAGATCTGTTTTGCATCAAGCATTTTAATGTGAGGTGTTTTATATGGGTAATATATGGGTTTCAAAAATAACTTTTGGTGTTGTAAGTTAATAGAAATATGATTGTTATGAAAACGTCATAACAATAAATAATAGTGTATTAGTCCTGCATGTTCTCATTAGTCTGCTTAGAATAAAAACAAAACAAGCTTGATCCAAATTCAAAATAAAGTCTTTAATAAATCCAAATGCACTGTAATAGACTACAGGCCGGGACCACAAGGCAGTGAGACTTTGTCACAAACCATTGATATTAAAACAACACCAGACCATAACATAAGCAACACATGGGTTTATATACACAGACTAATCATTGCTAAAATAACACAGGTGAAGATAACAGGGGCAGGGTCACAGGAGACAATGGTGACAAGAACAAAATGACAATATAACAAGATAAGGGCTAACAATGAGACATAACAAGCTATAGGACAGATTCTTTGGGCAAGATGTGCATAGTTAAATTCTGTAAAGGTGGAAAATTTTAACTTTAAATCAGAAACAACAGTTTTAGTTTATACAAAAAACAACAAGAAAAAACATAAGTAATTAAAAAAATTAAGATGAAAAGTCAACATACAAGCAACTAAAAAAGTTTTAAGAATACTATACTGTTAATTGTCTTAATGTGTGAAAGATTAGTGTAAAAGCTAAAACATACTATAGATTTTTTGTAACCTTTAAAGACCTTCACACATAGTCATATTTTTGGTTGGGGGTTACAGCTGTGCTCTGAGCTCTGTAGGAGTCATTGTAGTTTTTGGATTTGGCCTCTGACCTGTAGGTTGCTGCTTTGTAAGCTGCAGTCTCATATCTGAAACAAGTTACATGTAATTCAAGTTACAAGTTACTGTTATCATTGTTTTCATAGTTTATAATGGTGAACTGTTCAATGTTATTAAATTAATGTTGATTTTTCCGTAGCTTACCTCTGTTTCTCAGGCATCATGGCACGGCAAGCGACACACATCAACACTCCACCCACCACTAAAAGACCTCCACCCACCCAACCAACAAACAGGGCAGAACCAAAAGTGTATCTGAAAACACAAAACATAAGCCATGTTGTTAATAAACTTCCATTGAGATAAACTTACAGAGTAAAATGACCAATGGTAATTTTACCTTGGACTCAGGGGTGCTCCTGCGATCCCAGAACTACCAAAACCACCAGGTCCAACTCCTGCTGAGGTCCATGTTGTCATCATAAAGTTTGTCACAATGAGATTGGCAAAGATAGACACTCCAGCTATGGCACACACTCCTAGATTCGGTAAACAATTGCATTTTAACACACTGACAACACAACAGTTTCAATTAATTTGAAACAGCTTTGCATAAAAAATCAATTCACCTGCAATTGCAAACATAATCCCTGCAGTTAGTGTCATAGTTGCCTTCACATTGTCCTCCATGTTTCCCATTTTAAGGCATTTCAAAGCAAACATGCCAATAACAACAGCAATGACTCCAAGAACAATTCCCACAATCATAAGGGCCCTCACGGCTTGAAAAAGACCTGAGAAGAAACACAGTAGAACAATTATGTTGTATGAGTGACAGTCTTGTTTCTTTTCCATAGTACCTATTTCTAATGCCACTGTACATTGGTATTACACTTTTTACATTGACAAAATAATTTACTTTCTATTTCCTGTTGTTTTGTAATTTGGACTGTTGTTTATTCAGACTGTCTTTACAGTGTTTTTGACCTCCTGACTGTGATTTGAATTAAATCATTAAAGTTGTATTTAAATCTTCACTCATTTGTGCCTGAGCATTTGTACTAAACACGTGGAAGGACTGTAACAGGACGTCTATATAAGGCACTTTCTTATCTCTTCTTTACTCAATGCGTTTGTGTCTCGGTTTCTGCCATTGACTGAATATTAAAAGTAGTTCTTTCTAGTAGGGTGTAGCCGGTAATGATAGTAGAGCGTGTGCTCTACTTTTCATCAGTTTAAAAAGGTATAAATCAGCCACTGACGTTAACACCCCTGCAGCCAAGAAAAACATCTATGCATTTGTCAGAGTTGAGTTTTTATCAAAAGCAGGAATTATTAGTATGGAAATTATATTGAATTCATATACAATTCAATAAAAAACTTTTTAAGCTGTTTGCCAGCTGTAGTTTTGCTTTTTATTAACTGTATTTTGCTTTTATAGGCAAATTTATAACATTAATGTTTGTTTGTTTGTTTGTTTGTTTGTGTAAAGTTTGATGTTTTAATGGTGTTTTAAAAATTACTTATACTTTAGTTACTGCTAGAATTTATTTTCTTATCTGTGCATCTGTTTACATTTCTTTTGTTGCCAACTAAACATTTTAAAGCAGCAATTCGATTTTAAAAAATTATTTTAAATTAAATTTATGACCCTAATTTCCCTTCATTAATTAACAGTCTTTGTCTGATTTTGGTCCAGCAATGACGAAGTACCTGGAAGCCCCAAAATGGTGAAATACGGTCGGCATTCGGTGAATCCTGAGCTCTGACGAACACAAGACCTCCACAGACCAGCGTAGGTGTAGATGGCTGTTACGGGATTGTCGTACAGATCTTCAGTGCTCCACATATCCATTCCTGTGCATGCAATAATCCCTGCCACCCCCAGCAGGCCCACCGCAAACCCCATCACCTGACACAAGGTTGCAGACATGGTTCTGCTTCGTAAGGTGTAGAGAATATCTAACACTGTGCCTGCGTTCTGCTTTTTTCCACAGACTTGTGTTCAAACTAGTATTCGGGTTCCTCGACTGTTTGACTTCCTGTGGTAGTCTGTGCTGTGCACAGGTTTGACCTTAACTAATGCTGTCCTTTTCTAAACCTGTGTGCGTTTGCCTGGGTCTAGTCCTCAGGTGGGTGGGGCACTGAGTAACGGTTGCATACAGTAGATTGGACAAAAATCCGTCTGACGTTATATCGAAACTCAAATATGGAGATGTTTCAGGACATTTTCAGAAAGGAAGTTGCTTTTATGTATTTTGTGAACGTTTTGTTTTTAAAGTTCTTCATTTTTTTCAGTTGTTGGTTCAAAAATTAAGCCACACAGTTGTGGAAGTTTAATTCAGCTTTATCTTTATTAGTTTTAATGAAATAACATTTCAGAAATGTAATACATTTACAAAACCTACTGTATATTTGAATATGGCTATTGTCTTCC
The DNA here is from genome assembly GCA_036877545.1 of Yasuhikotakia modesta. Taxonomy (NCBI): domain Eukaryota; kingdom Metazoa; phylum Chordata; class Actinopteri; order Cypriniformes; family Botiidae; genus Yasuhikotakia; species Yasuhikotakia modesta. The sequence goes on from JBAJNP010003903.1 coordinate 26,608, forward strand.
TCTTTTTTTGCATTAGTTGCAAGCATGGAACTTATGGTAATGTAAGGTCATGATAGAAAAACAAATAAGCGTTTCTTTTTGACTGATCTTGGGTGGAACTACATCAGAAGTTTATCACATTAACAAATGTAAACACTGATAGCATTATTACCGACTGAAACTAATTTGCCTCAGACCGATACTGCATGCGCAAGCCTTTATGAGTCATGTAATGTCATATTTTTTTACATACTTAACCATTTCTATAAACCATTTCTAGTACCATTTTTACTCAACCAATCTTCTATAAACTTACTGTTATTTTTCTATCGGAAGTGTAATTGACACATTTGATAGACAACCTCAGTAGGTAAACTATGATACTTTTTTTGTTCGGGAGAACATTTATAGGTGCCCATGAATTATATTTAGGTACAGAATTTAAACAGGATTTATGCTTTCATATTTTTTTAATATTTTTTTTATGAGTTTATATTTTTAAAATTCCATAACAAATAGTACATGACTAGAGGTTATGTAACATTTTTTAATTTTATTACATGCGCATCGTGAATATTGTGAATATTATACAGAATATTTACTTATTAAATAACTTTCATTTGTAAGTCGCTTTGGATAAAAGCATCTGCTAAATGTCTAAATGTAAATGTACAAAAAGGCAACTTATAAAATATGATATTGTAACTTATAATATCTTACATCTATAAGTGTATTTTTATAACTAAAATAAATGGATAATTCACTACAAACCCACATCCCATCCACTGAAGACTCAGAAAATATACTGGCACAAAACAAAAGCAATAATGGTAAAACAAAAACTATTTAAGGGCTTTTTCTATGATAAAGAATTGTGATAAAAAGTGTGCCTACAAATTGTATGGCTAGGAATCAGCCATTATATATTTGTCTACTGTACTATTATTTAATATTCAGGTACTTTTGGTAAATTGTACACTAGTGCAAAATGTAGTTTTTGTTTTGTAGATGCCAATAGGAAGCATTCTTGTTTTGTAAGCTTTGATATATTTCAAAATAGGAATCAGTCTTGAGGCATTTATTTAGGGAGATAAAAACGTATAGATTCAGTATTGGAGGAAAATTAAATTTTATTTAAAAACACTGAAAAAACATGTTTATACAAGTTTATACAAAGAAAAATAAGACAAAACAAATTCATAACAAATATTGAAGATGATAGTGTTCATATATACAGAACATACAAGCCACTAATATTTTTTCAAGTATACTTTACTCTATAATTTAATTCTATTCATTTAATTGACAAGCATTCTGGTAGGTAAAATGTACAATATTGGTTTTCTAAGTGGGACCATCACACATACTCAAATTTTTGGTTGGGGGTTACAGCTGTACTCTGAGCTCTGTGGGAGTCGTTGTAGTTTCTGGATTTGACTTCTGACCTGTAGCTTGCCGCTTTATAAGCGGCAGTCTTATATCTGAAACATGTTACATGCAATCTATTATCATTTCAATGTAAGAATATGATTATGTTTTCATAGTTGGTAATGAACTATGTAAAATGTGAATAACTGTTTATAATTTGTATAGTCTTACCTCTGTTTCTCAGGCATTATGGCACGAAAAGCGACACACATCAATACTCCACCCACCACTAAAAGACCTCCACCCACCCAACCAACAAACAGGGCAGAACCAAAAGTGTATCTGAAAACACAAAACATAAGCCATGTTGTTAATAAACTTCCATTGAGATAAACTTACAGAGTAAAATGACCAATGGTAATTTTACCTTGGACTCAGAGGTGCTCCTGCGATCCCAGAACCACCAAAACCACCAGGTCCAACTCCTGCTGAGGTCCATGTTGTCATCATAAAGTTTGTCACAATGATGTTGGCAAAGATAGACACTCCAGCTATGGCACACACTCCTATATTAGGAAAATAATTTTAACACATTAACTGTTTAAGTTAATTAGATGAATGAAAATAAAGCTTTGAAAATCAGTTCACCTGCAATAGCAAATATAATCCCTGCAGTTAGTGTCATAGTTGCCTTCACGTTGTCCTCCATGTTCCCTATTTTAAGGCATTTCAGTGCAAACATGCCAATGAAAACACCAATGACTCCAATGAAAATTCCCACAATCATAAGGGCCCTCACGGCTTGAAAAAGACCTGAGAAGAAAAACTATGTTAGAGTGACTGCAAATATGTTAGTAGTGAATATACCCATCATTTTATAATTGTACATTGGTATTTATTATTAACTACACACTGAGTAGTTTCTGTTTTAATCAACAAATAAAACTTTACAGTGGTGAAGAATTTAGCTTAACATAGGGATAAGAATTAAATACTAAACACAAAAAAGACATTTACATCGTTCCTAAATGCTGAAAAGTCACTGATTATGAAAAAATCATCTTAAATGGTATTTGGTATATTGGTATTTAGTTTATTGCACATGAGTGCATATGTGAAATATATTAATTATATATATTTCATATATCTGATATATTTCATTATATATATATATTTATATATATATATATATGTATGTATGTATGTTTCCTTGTATTTTTTCTTATATATTTCTATATTTTAAAGATATTAAGGAGGTATGATGTTGGGTCAAAGACAGTAGTCAAAATTAAGCATCAAAAATCCAACAATTTAGCAGATAGTTTCTGATGTTAGATTTTTTATTTCAAAATACTTTTGACTTTGATTTAAAAAGGTAAAAAAATAAGAATAAACCCTTTGTCATTGTCAACGTTTTTGCACTTTGCATTTTCCTAGTCTGTTAAACTATATTTATCTTTATGTAAACTTATTTATCTTACATATTTTACCTAAACTCTTAACCTGCTACATGTGCACATGCACATATATTTTTAGAAGTATTTTGATACAAAAATTACATACCAGGCAATCCCAAAATAGTAAAGTAAGGGCGACACTCTGTGGTACCATAGGTAGTTTCCACACATGAGCGCCATAGTCCGTTGTAAGAATATACGCTTGTTATTACTGTAAAAGAACGGTCCTCAATGCTCCACATATCCAGTGCTGCGGAGGACGATATCAGAAACTGACCCAGTGCTGCTACCATGAATCCAAGTACCTGAAATATTGTGGCAGCCATTTTGTTGTTTAACAGGAGCGCAGTGTCAGTTTAGTTCCTATAATGTTTTTGAGTAAGAGTTTCACATTAATAAGTAGGCCTATAAATTGACATCATTCTTAACGTATGTTTACTTAAAGCGCTATTGTCTCAGTTTCAACGATTGGTTGAATATTTGAAGTGGTACTTTCCGTTTAGGGTGTGGCTAGTAGCTATGATGTGTGCTCTACATTTCATCAGTCAAAATTTAAAAGGTATCAATCAGCCATTGACCAACATGTTGTTTGACGTTAACCCTCCTATACAATGTTAAAGTACCTACCACACTTTTGTCACACATTGACAATTGAGCTTTTACCAAACACTGGTATTTGATAGTGCTACAATTTATAATAATCAAAAAATTAAATAAGAAACCTTAGTTTTAGGAATTAGATTTTGCCTTTATATGAGAAAAAAACATATAAACATTTTGTGTGAGGTTTATGATGAATAACTTATGTAAATTACAATTCAGTTATTTGTAGCAAATAAACATTGGTATGCTACTACACTCTAAATGGCTCCTAAAAGGTTCTTTTTTTATTTTATCGTTCCATAAAGAACCTCTGACATATATAACATATATACATATATAACCTTTTAGTTCTTTGAAGTGGATCGAGGTTCTATAGTGTATAAGGTTCTGTAAGGTTCATATAAGACTCTTATATGGTTATAATGCTATGAAGAACCTTGTTTATCATCTTTTATTATTATTTTAAAGAGTGTATATGAAAGTTTTGAGCCAGTCGCACACTGCACAACAAGCACAATATTGTGCTACAACCCCTGGCCTCTTTTTATATCTATGGTCGAAGTCATATCAATAACAGTCCAAAGTCAAACTAATTTCTAATGAGAAAATAATCAGAAATAATGTTTGCTTTGTGTGAGGAAGTTAAAACACAACTGGTGATAGCTTAACACATGAAACCCACATAACGAAACATTTTAATAATTACACACGAATTCAAACTGATGTTGACTGTAAGTTTTAAAAAAATAAAAACTACCAGGATACAATATGCACAAAGGACAGACTGTCTGTTCTTATCTCTGTAAACAGAACTGTGTTCCTTGCTATTCTTATCAGCACACATTCATCTCAAAATGAGATTAAATGTCGAATCATACCTCTCTCCATTTCTCACCTGGCAACGCACTACCTGCCTTCCCAGCACTCGCAGGTGCAGGACGATTGTTTGTCCTATTTTATGCCATGACCTAGAATGCCTTGCATCCTCACAAAGGGAACTAAAGGTTTCTGCCCTTTAAATTCTGTCTGTGCCTGTGAGCCCTGATAGCTTGAGCAGCTGCAATCATTGTGGACCCTCCATTAGTGAAGTCTCAGAGAAAAGAACCCTAGCTGTGCAGTGTTGGCCAAGATGAAAGACTTTTCAAGTAAAATGGTGACAAATAGGGTGCTATTTACTGCCTTTTACCCGTGGATACCTGGCTTACTTCTTCAGTAACTTTTCCTCACTAACCAACAGACTGACAGCAAGCAGACATCAAAACTCATCCGCCACTAGGGGGCGCATGTGTACAGAATAAGCGACTTGTATCGCAGCAGGAAGCGAATTTGCAGAGCTTGATAAGAATGTTTCTTTTCATTCTCTGACGCCCCAAGTGGAAACAGTTTGTTTGTACTTCTCAGCAGGCCTTGAGGATTTTTTACTGAATGTGGGCCAGTCAAGAGGAGGACAATTAGGATTTTTATCCACATTTCACACTAGAAATAAGTGTTGAAACAGTAAATCCATAGTTCCTCTCAATCTCTTTCATTCTCCATTCTTCTGTGGCCTTGTTGTTTATCTTCTGTCCATCCTGATGCTTCATAATGCCAGTGCTGTTGCTTTCAGCTTGCAGACGGAGGGTTTGAAATCCGCTAAGTTGAATGCCTTGAGGCCTGTCTTCAAAACACAATATCCACTAATGCACACAGAGCAGACGATACAATGTTTAGCACAGTGCTTACGAACAAACAGGAAACAGTGAATTCAAATTACATTGAAATCGTTTTTGTTCTTAACACAGAGGAAACACAGATGCTGAAAACCGACAAGGTCCCATTAATGCCTCATATGCAACCATCTTAAGTTCTCAGAAAAGACTTCAGGATAATAAAGACTGTTTTTTCTATTATTGATAGCTAATTTTATTGTGTTGACCTGCAGGTCAAAGTCTCGCAGATAGTGTGAATAGGGTAAATTTACTTTAAGCTGTGTAGTTTTTAGGGTTGCCAGAAAACACAAATTTACTCTCATACTTTTTAATTATGGTCAATGCAATGTAATGGTCAAATTAGCACAAGCTACTTTGCATCACACATATACCAAACTGTGGCTTGTGATTTCTCTGGGATGACCCACAATTCCTTAAAATGAAGGATGGCCTCAAACTTTGCGCATTCCAGAGCAATTAACCAATCAGGTCTGGCAATATGGCGTGACAGAGTGAACACATCACAGGCCGCTACGACTCACATCCGTTATGCATTGAGACCGGCCAGATCTAAATTAGAGAGCCAATTAACTCTGCTAATAGCCCTCTCCAATTTAATCTGGGAAACAATGGAGGATTGAAGACGATGCTTTATTAAAGACGGGAGCACACACAATATCCTCTTTCTGCTATGATTCGGAGGGTCTCCACTCACTGCCTTGTTTTTGCTTCAATTAGCCCACCGCCTCCCAAGATTAAGTGCCTATAATTATTTTTCAATTAAGGCTTTGATCTGCAGTGTACTGTATACAGCTTCTTGGCACAACAAGAAGAATAAGGATGAGACAGTGAATTTGTTCCCTTTCTGTTTGTCGTTGATGCGGGTGCAGCAGAGATTATGTTTGCTGCAAGGACCCTCGGGACGGACACTTCCTCAAAAAACTGATGAAAGCACAGCTCAGATTTAGTACAGGCCTTAAACTTTCTGATATCTTCTAGGTAGGAGTTTGTTTAGCAATGCGAATCGTGCTAATGAGGGAGTGTGTCTAAGTGCAGCGCAAATGTTTTGCGTTTATCAACAGCAACTACATGACAACGCTTGTGACTGTGTAAATTGAACTAGTCTGCAAATCTTGCAAATGGCAGGTGGGTAAATTAATCCTGATACGCGGCACTTACAAACTGGAGCAGTGAAGGTGATGTAACTCACTGGAAAGGGTTATTCTTTGAACTGCGTCAGTCTGGATGAAGTGTGTTAAATGGTAAATGACAGTAACCAAACGCCTGTGAGAATGTTTGGCCAATGAATAAACAGTTCAGGTCTCTGAACATGAAAATCAGAGAATAAATATATAGCATGAAACTGAGCACATTCGTTTAAAGCTATTATACAGATGATTTGTTGACACATTTTGTTTTAGAATGTTACATTGAATTTACCATAACACATAATTATATTAAGCATAATGTCTCCATAAGTAGATACTATAGATACCATAACTATAGACTAAGCTATTATAAATATTTTAATGGCTAAACATAAATTATATCCACAAAGCTCTAATGCTTTTGCATATATGTAAGGAAAACAGAACTAGATGTCACACCGGTAGTGGGTTCTGAGTCAAAAGTTAATTTGCACATTTTTTTTAACTAGCAGCTTTTATTTGGATTGTGCTGAATTGAAAGCTAGTTGAAATAAGTTATAATTTACTACAAAGCAGCATTGTAGCAGCTTGTGTCATTTCTAATGGTACAATTTTGTTATTGTCATATTTCTATGGCCTACAGCCTGCCTCTTCCTCAGCTAGCCTTGCTGTAGCTCAACTGGTAGAGCATTGTGTTAACAGCACAAAGGTTGTGGGTTCAATCCCAGGGAATGCAAGTATTGATAAAAAAATGTATATATTGAGTTTACTGTAAGTTGCTTTGGATAAGCACATCTGCCAAATTGGCCAATATAAACATATAATAAATATTAAGTTTTACAGCCATTAATTCTGTGAAGACAAACCCCACTGACACACAAAATGGGATCAAACAATCTACTCAAATCACTTCTATTTAATTTATGGTATACATTTTCATCAGTGCTCCCTGGGATCAAACCCACAACCTTTGCACTTCTAATGCAACGCTCTACCAGTTGAGCTACAGGAACACAGTTTATTGGTCAATGTAGTTTTTAAGTGTAAATTGTTACCTGTAATAAACCACGGCAAACAATCATCAGATCACTACTATAAAGATAAAGTATGAGATAACTCATAATTTATCTTCAAGGTGAACTATGAGATAACCAGACAACAATATACATGTATTTTATCATAACAGATCACTGATTTCTCACTAACACTGATGCTCCAGTGTGTGTGTATGCGTGTACCCCAGCTCTGCCAGCCACCATTGCATTACCTGTGCTGGAGGTGATCAAAGAGAAGGAGCTGGATGACAGGCCAGGCTAATTATCAGTATAGCTGCAGGGATTAGAAGCGATCAGAGAGGAGAAACGGCATTCACAGGGCGGTGCGGTAGTGACAGCTCCCTTTGTGTGAGAAGCTTTAACTACCAGGCCTCACCACACCCTCCAGGCCTATTCTGACATCACACCACACAGTCATGGAGAAGAGCAGAGGGGGAATACTAGACATTCACATGGGAGGGTTTCAGCAGTACTTTGAGGGAGCAAACAGCCATACATTGAAGTTGGGACAGGCACTAAGTAGCGACACAATGGGTGGGGTTTAGGTAGAGTAGTTATAAGGCTATCGATATGGGAGTTAAGACCTCAGGTAAGAGTGAAGGAAGAAAAGGAGAGATTATATAAAAGAAGCGTTCAAAGCCTCTGGTTTTAACACAAAGCCTGAAACAGGGTGCGTCAGCATTCCAGAACCTGTTTCTTTCAGAAAATAATTACTGCTGCCTGCAGAGGTGAACAGGGTTGTGGTTCACACTGAGAGTGAGGGTGGCTGATATTTGAAGGGTCCGGGACCCTAGGTCATCTTGCCAATGTTTTTTAAGAACTTTGTTTCTTTAAAGAATTGAATCTTTCCTGTTGGCATATGGCAATTAAAAAATAGCTTCAGCTACAGATTTAGTGTAATGGGAGCGAATACACAAGGGTCACCAAGAAACAATTTAAGATGGATGTATTAACTAATAGTGAAAGTAAAAAAACAATACTCCACTTGGTTAATGTATATAATTCTATATAAATTAAAATTATATGTACATTTAGCAGACACTTTTATCCAAAGCAACTTACAGTGAATTCAAGGTATACATTTTTATCAGTACTTGTATTCCCTGGGATTGAACCCACAACCTTTGCGTTGCTAACACAATGCGCTCTACCAGTTGAGCTACAGGAACAACTTGGTCGTTCAGCTTATTAGTAAAGAAATGTTTAATAAATACATTTAATTTGACAACTGAAAAAAATGTGGAGATAATAATTAGTCATTTTACTTATTAGGCAATCCAACAAAAAAGAATTCATGTGAAAGGTGTATAATATGTGGGCTGGACAAGTACATACTCTGTACACTGTCTATTTATAGGCACTGAGCCATACAGCTTTGTTGGTATTCACATCAAGTACAGCACACTCTTTAGCTCAATAACAAACATGCTACAGATCTTGTATGCTACTGTATGCGCTTCTAAAAGAGACGGTCTCAAAGCTAAGTGGAAAAGAAATAAAATGAATTATTGTTCAACAATGACACCCGGTTAAGAAACAGAGGTACAAAGCATTTACTGTAAAACCAGAATGAAGAGAAAATATCTAACAATCCTTCTTTGCTTTTAAAATACCACAAACTTATTTGTTAATTGACAGACTATTATTAAAACTCAGGCAATGATAAAGACGCCTTAATGGGACCTGACATCATCTAACATATGCTAAACCATATACACAAACACATGCATTTCTACTAGCATTAAGGGCTAAAGGTGGAGAAGATAAAGGTGAAGTTGAGAGCTGTTAAATGTTGCAGGAGAAAAACATACATTTAGTAAATAGAAGTGATGGTACTACATCTACAGGAAGTTAAATAAAGTACAAGTGAGAAATAAAAGAGTGGCAGAGAAATAAAAGTGAGACATTGAAGAGCAATGAGGTAATATCAGGCAAAGAGAGGGGTTTTAGGGGAGAAGTGAGGATATTGGTGGCACTTGTGTGAAGGTGAGAGGAGGGGAAATGGGTCTGAATTGTGTCTGAAACATTTTGTATGACCTCTTCTCTCAGTCCATCCATCAGAACGGCGGCCTCATTATTCTAACTAGCCAGTTCTTTTCTTCTGTTGCAGGACGCCATCAGTAGCAATCTGCATGCCAATTATTGGCCAGACCCCCTGATACCTTCATATGAAAATGATCTGTCAAAGGAAAAAAAGAAGGGGCGAAAAGAAAAGCAGAAAGGCTCCAATCTTTCCCCTCCCCTAATTTTCTCTTTCTCCATCTCTCGCTCGCCCTCCCTGTATGGGCAGTGACGGGGCTTCCTGGAAAATTAATCTATGGAGAGCAAAGAGAGAGAGAGCGAGTGAAAATTATAAATGTAGCTATTCTTCGTCTTCAGCCGGCTCAGCTCTCAGGCTCCGCAGGGCAGGGGAAGTGGAGAGGGTGATAATTGCGAGGGAGAGAGGGATGATAACAAAGGGATACTTTTCTCGCCTTGAATGTTAGACTAAGGGCAAGGGCAAGTGGACCAGCTACAGCCATCCTTTAATGCTTTGTGCCCTTGCAGGTACACCTCCTTTTATTGGGCTATCAAATTACAGATGGGAATCCAATATCGTGTCCATGTTCTGACTGGGCTTTAGTAAAACTTTCTCTCAGCCTGGATGCAGTGCAATGCAGATGGTTAAAATGCATATAAAAATATCAAATAATGATGGTC
>JBAJNP010003904.1:0-36576 GCA_036877545.1 Yasuhikotakia modesta
CACACACACACACACACACACAAGATCAAATAATAAAAATATAAAGTACATAAAAATATTCATATTTAATATAAAAATATATATTATTAAACTATTTTCTGTTTTGTTATTTTTATCCTGATTACATTGCAATAGCTTTATGTAGTTCAAAACATTACATTTGTAAAATAGATCAAAAGTCTTTTAAAATTCTTTTAATTACAGTTAATCAATAATATTATTTACAAAGACATCATAAAAATAAAAAAGTATAAACTAAGTTTTGAATACAAAATGCCACAACAACACTAAACATTACCATCCAAAACTAAAGGTATTCCACTTAAAAAACAAAGTAATCAGTTCATACAACAGAAAGTGAGAGAAGGAAAATAAGAAAGAAAAAAGATAAAATAAAGCACAAAAAAGCAGAGCAAACTAAACGGGGAGACGACGACAACCACGCATGTGTTACTGGGACACTCCGACACCCGTGAACTGACACAGCATGTCTTAAAGTCACACTCACTTTCAAAAGGAGCAACGTTTTTTCATGTTTACAAAATATAATTATATATTTCCTCATTCGATTATGTATTCCGTTATTTATTTCAATCGTGCGCATGCTCGGCTTTTCCGTTAAGCCCGATGACAACGACGCAGCCCCCCCCCACGCTTGCTCTTTTAATACCACTGCAGAAAAAAATCAAACTGCTCTCAAACAAATTGATGTACTCTTTAATACAGTCGTCACATCATCACAGGGTCCTCGCGTCGCCTGCCTCGGTGACAACTGCAGGGCTGCTTAGCTTAGCCGCCATGGCTACTGCTTTGTTGGTCGCTTCAATGATTTATCACAAAAAAGAAAACGAGGGGAAAAAGAAAGGAGAGAGAGAGAGAAAGAAAAGAAGGGCCTCTCAATTGAGTCATTGGCACCTTTGATTGACAAGGCCTAATCAGCTTATCTGGGTGCTAATAAAGATGATGGCCTGCAGAGAGACTCTCTACCTGACTCTGCATGAACTTTGGGCCCCGGTGCGGGCCCCAGGGGCCAGGCCCGACCCACTCTGCTTATCTAAACACTGCTGAAATCAATCCCTAATGAGCTGGTTTCATTTTGCCTCATCGATCTGTTGCCACAGTGACTGCTGTGTACTCAAAGGCCACCTCTACTCTCCTTACGGCCAGCTTGCCGTATTTGTTTACATTGACACAATCGGACACTTAATTTAGATTCATTAACAGATATTGAGGTTGTGTGCTTAAACAACAACATTCCACAAACTGTCTGTGATTACACAGTCAATTTAAGAGTTTGCTTAGGATAAAATACAACATTCTTTAACGTTTCCAAAGACGCCGGCAAACAACAGAATTACACCCTGAGGATTTTTTTTTCCACTGCACAAATCATCTTTTGCCCATTTTCTCTGCTTTCATAAACAGCCAGGAATTTCTTTGATTAGGGTTTATTTAATGCTCGTGGGCTCTGGGACGTCCCTGATTTAAATGCCTTTAAATTGGCTGCTTTGCTCCCTCCTACTGTACTCCAGGCTCTCCTCGGGCCGGCGTGCCTCCGGATCAGGCAGCTTTAAAGTGGGTGCCCTCTTCTAATGAAGACACATACTTTATTTATGAGACAAACAGTTTGGTAAAAAAGCTCTGCGTGTCCAGAGAGCTCACTCAATATCTCTCAGAGGGCCTGAAGTACTCCTGACATGCTTTTGCTTTACTCACACACACACTAACACACACACTAACACACACACGTTTTCTCATTTTGTAGGTGCACCCAAAAAAACAGGTTCTACAAATAAACAAACTATGGCATGAAGAAGGAACGCTTCCTTTCTTGCAAAAGTGTGACATTATTTATTCTATTTTTGAGGTTTTTTTAGTAATTAAAAAAGGACAACAATATTTTGTTATATCTACAGAATTTGACATGAATGAGAATTACACATTTTTTTAAACTGCAAGCTTTGGAAAAAATCAAAAACAAAGGGGATTTAAAATAAAAAGGCGTTATTGTAATTTGTTAACTTACAGACACTGCAATTTCATACAATAAAATGGTTTATATTTAAACACACACACACACACACACACACATATATATCTGTATGTGTGTATATATATATATATATACACGTATATTATGTGTGTATATTATTTTTACATATATATGTGTGTGTTTATTATTTATTTATATATATGTGTGTGTGTGTGTGTGTGTTTTACTATATACATAGATATATATAGTAGGCTAGCAGAAATGTGAATGATGGCCACTATAGCAGATGTAGTCTGCCGCTCAAATGAATTTGAACACAGCCTATAAACTGGCCGATCCGGCTCAGTGTGACACATAGACTTAGGGTCACTGCAGCAACCCAAACAAACAGCATCTATCCCTCTAGCTCCTTAAAAGCCACCGGAACAGGCTGTGCTTGCTGTTCCAAATCCCAAAAGTACAGAGTCCATCCTCCTCAGGGCCACTTCAGTTTAGGGCTACCTGTCGCTACGCTTTAAAGACCCAGGTGTGGGCGAGTGAGTGTGCTGCGGTGGTCAGTGGGGTAAGGGGGTCAGGGATTAGGATCATAGGAGTTAGACACATCAGGCTGAGCTGAGCTTTAACGCAGTTAGAGAAGGGATGAGTAAACAGCCATTGTTCTGAGCTAGCGGCTCCCACACAGAGACCATGGATAGAGGGCAGCGCCAGATGAGGGGTCTGGAAAACAGAGTATGGGAAAAACTCTGTCGTAGGGGGTCTGATCTTACCAGTGAAGTGTACGGGCTGCTCTTTTGGTACCTACTACGAAAGCTGACAATTCAATTGGGCAGACATAAGTACAAAAAAAAAGTGTGAATGCTGGAAAAACAAAAGGCCTTCATCGGGTGAACTGAACAGGAAAAGAAAAAAAACATGCAGGACAAGAAAAAAAAAAGAAATGAATAGCAGGCTTGAGAGGATCCAAAATAAATGAAACTACATTTTTAAGCAGAGGATGCAGATTGCATTTATGAATTTGTGAGTTGTTCTTGCGAGACATCAAACGCCAGTGGTCTGCGCAACCCTTTCTTGATTTGAATTATTAACCGTGTCGATGTCGCGCACAAGCCGCCCTGCCATTATAGTGTAAATTAACAAACTTTTCAAAACTACGGCGGAAGCCAGAGAAAGCCAGTAGCTTCTTGAAGAACGAGCTTTGATTCGTCTCAGAGGAATAAACTCTGCCTCAACAACACGGCGACAGTCACGCTTAAAAAAAACTACGCCTGCTGATTTAATCTATTTTAGATCTAAATTAGTTCGTTTTCTTGTATTTACAGATGAAAACTAACCTTAAGACAGGTGTGAACCACGTGACGTTGAGGGTGTTTTATTTATAAATTGGTTTATTAAAAGATCCAGGTTTTTTGTTCTGAATATCGCAAGACTGCAGAGGCAGGCTGTTGTTGTTTTTTTTATAGTCAACATGGCATCATTTGGTACCATATTAAAAACTCTCTCTCTCTCCTACACACACACACCACACACACACACACACACACACACACACACACAGGTAGGGGAATGGAAATAAGGCAGTGTGTTTTGTGTGAGACTAACAGTGCCGCAGTCGCTGCTCTACACCTCTCTCTCTCTTGCTTCTCTTTGATGTGCTCCTGAAAATGTCACCCGTCGTCAATGCATTTTTCCCCCTCTCTTTCTGCCGCGCATATGAGCGAGACAATTTGCTGTCGCTCACCCCCCTACCCAGAATGCCTACCGGTTTCCACAGCTATCTGGTAGCCGGCCTCCAGTCTCCGCGATGACCTTTCCAGTCTCTCTGTGTTGTCCAACAGATGTGCTCTCTGAAAACAAACCAGGAAAAGAGAGAAAACAATGAGATCGACAGAGAAGACTTGGAAATTATTTTCAAAGATGTTTATCAACATAATGCACGACACGCTACGACAAAAGAGTATAGACCGCTTAGCTTCAATTTACGTTATACATTGATTAAAAAACTAATTAAAAGTTGTGTTTTTGTAACAAATTAGATTGATCCTCACATAAATTCCAAAGCAAAAAAGGAAGAAGCAGAAATCTAACACCTTTTCTTCATTTTAATTGAGCTTTCCTTCTTTCAGTGCCTTTGTTCTGAAGGTGTTGCCGGATCTCATTACCTCACATTTAGCACCAGGGCAAAGATTAGCATGGGAGGGATGGTTAATTGAGCTGTAATATATTTTCAAATGCTGCTTCAGATTAACCAATATCTGTTAGTCTGACAGGTTCAAGATGCCATTATAAACCATTTCACACCATCTTCTCTATCTTTTATATATTTCCCAATCTATATACCCTTAAAGAAATGAGTCTTGGACCTTTTGCGGTGCTGTTTAGATTAGTTGAGGGCACTTAAACAAACAAACCAATGAGGCAAACCTTGAAAAGTGTCCCTAAATATTGTACACACTGAGTAGCATTAATGTTTTTCAAATTATACAAATTACAAATTATACAAATTATTTTCCCATAGGACTATTAACCTTGGTGACACTAAAAGCAGTAATTCTGAAATTGAGAGCAGTAAAATATTAATTTATATCACTAAAATTTGTTTACTTATTGGAAATTATATATAAATCTATAAAACCTGGTATTGCATTAAATATCAATTGTATATGAAACTTAACATAATAGACATAATTATAGAATATCCATATGATATATGGAGTTAACACCAGCATTCTTATAAACATACAAACTGACTATAACACAACAAAATCAATCTACTGTGAATCCTGAATTAAACCACTGTCCCTGTGTAAAACAGCTAACAGAAGCTGTATTTCTAAAGGCCAGTTAACCTTTATTCTTGTTTACACACATAGAAAGAGCAAAGCAGAGAGTTTCCAGTTCTAGTTAAGCTGTCAAAATATGTAGCGGCTAATCACTCCAAAAAAATGAAATGGGAAAATAGACGACATTCCACTTTTCAAAGTTTGACAATCACAAAGAGAAAGAGGGAGGAAAAAAAAACACTCCGTCTGAACTTTTTTTCTTCTTTTCCTCTCAGTTGACAGATGTCATTTAAAATAGCTGAAATACTTTTTAATAGTTTAAGGGAGGGGGAGTTGGTGGGAGACGGAGGGAGAGAGAGAGGGAAAGAGAGAGAGAGAAAGAGAGAGGGAGATATAGGGAACAGGGGTGGGAGTGCGTATGGGGAAAAGGGAGCCATCTCTGCCTAATGAGCCCCTCTGGATGAGCTGCGGTGGTGAGGACGTATTGACATGCACCGCTTAAACTAATACACCTAGACCAGGGATGTGCCTGTGTGCCTGGAAGCATAAGGCAGCCGGGGATACTGACAGAGTAGCTCGCTCCCCCGTCTTCAAAGAGCTCAAGTGATTAGTATGTTATCATTACCATTCGAAACGTGATTTTCCTATTCCCTCTCGGCAAAGGTGACACGTCTCGGGGAGACGGCCAGCAGACTGCCGCGCTGGAAAGCCACTTCAAAGCTTTTTCTCGAATTTCTCTCCCTCGCCCGCGCTCGCTCTGTTTTTTGGAGGGAGGGGGAGTGTTGATGTCTATTGTGCGTGTGCGGGGGGTGAGTAGACCTGAGGTAACCGTGAAGGTGGCCTTGCAGGTAGCATGACGACACGGGGAGTTTTGCGGAGAGGGCAACGTCCTCAAAACACGCAAGAATCGCTTATCAAAAAAAAAAAATACTTTCATTGTAGACGTGGAGGAAACGACACCTCCGTTTCGATACTGCGGTGTTGTTTTCGATAAACGTCCTCTGTGTGGAACGCTAGTACTTTCTGGAGATTCCGGAGTAAAAAAAAAAGCATAACAGACACGTTTTCATAATATATCACAGTGGATATTTAAAACCAAAAGCCCAGGATGCATTTCACTCTCATACGCCAACAAACTGACCTGAATAAAAGACAACCGTATTTCTGATTTATTCACCATACTGTCAAAATTGTCCTCCTTTTTTCGGTTACACAAAGTTCAACAAAATGTTCTTTTAAAGAGACCATGATAAATATTGGCGTGCCCACTACCGCCTCTGCGCGCCCCTTCTCATTTGTGCCAATGCATGAGCTCTTTTTATCCGACACCTACATTTTCTACAAAGACGTTCTTAGATACTATAAATGAAAAATATTTTTTGCCTCCTTTTTGTTTTTTTCCCCTCTTTCTTTTCGAGACCCGCACTTCACTTGTAAGTTATTAACGTGGAACCCAGGAACAATGCAAACGCGACTCAAAAGGATCGTCTTTCCTTCTCTCCCCCTTTTTTCAATATCAAACACGAGCGCTTACAATCACAATTTTCAAAAGTTTTGATGATTCCTTATTATTTCAAATGGGGGGGGGGTTAGATGTGGAGTCAAAGTGAATAATGATGACAGTTATGATTCAGACCGACTATGTGATCTTCTCCGCCGGTTGTTTGGGACTTGTAAGAAAAGGAATTACAAGTGTCAAACAGCTGTGAATGTGGCTGCTAAATATTTAAACATGTTTTCCAGCTGAGGAAAAAGTACAGTTTTAAAAAGCGGGCTAAGTGTGTATAAGCTGTACGAGCTTTGATTAAAATTCAGCAAAATGGGAGGAAAAAGACAGAAAACGTTGTGAAGTTGTGGAGAGAAGGAAAAAAATCAAATCAGATTTAATAGCTGCGTATTCTGGGGTGGAAGGAGGGCGGACAAACTGACTGAAGGTGTCTCCTTAACCCAAGGCTGATAAAAAAAGAAACAAAAAACTATACTCCCGTTATGTTTGGCCATGTGGGAAAAACAATAACAAAAAAACCTGAAATACAAAAGTCAAGGTAGCCAAGAACGGAGAACTGTGAGGCGCTGTAAATTATAAATGCAGGAGGATGGTGTGGCTCTCGTACAAATGGGATTACTGAGAAACAGGAAGTAAAGAAATCTAAACAACACACACACACACCTTGTGTGACTACCAAAGACAGACACAGCAACACAGTCTATAAAGATTATAAAATGCTATGCTAATTACTTTATATCTAAAAGCTAAAACTTGTGTTCTAGCACAACACAGTTTAAGTCTATATTGTCTTCCTTAATGAAGTTACTGTAAAGCAAATATTAAAGAAAAATTATTAACCAATTCAAAAACATAAATCTATATTGGTTTAGTTTTACTAGTAACACATGTACAATAGAAATGAATTACTAAAACAATGCAAACGTCACTTTACTGCTGTCTGATGGAAGCATGGAAGACAAAGTGGTTCAGTTTTACATCCATAAATATTTAACACTCTTTTACGGTTTCCTAACAAGATGGTAAGAATCAAAACAAATCTGCATTCTAAACACTGTTATCCTCAAAGATAAGCAATCACTTTCTAAACAGCTTAACAAAGGCAGGCAGAACCATGATGTAGTGCTATCCAGTTCTCCACCGAGAAAGGAGGCTTCCTTTATGAATCGAGATCTTCAGATATTGTCATCTGTGTGTGGCTGCATGTGTCTTTCAATAGGGGAATCCCAAGTCCAAACACTAAAACACACAGGCATACACACAACACTAGACAAGAGATGAAGATACCAGGAGGCAAACACACACACGGACTGAGACGAAGGCCTTTTTTGCCATAATCCACGTACTTCCAAGTTAGATGAATGCTACAAACACACAAAGACGTTACAAAATCGTCCCCTTATCTCAGACTAAAAGGCGGCTATTGTATGCTCATACGCTGAGTGGGGGAAAAGTCTGCGGGCTGTTTTCTAATGTGGCACAAAGAGTCTGCCGTTTATTGGCTGTAATTCTACAAAATTTTTCATATTTAAAGCCATGTGTGCTAATAAAAACCAGAAAACCTGAAAAACCTGAAACTGTGACAAAGCATAAAATATCTCAGATTTTTACAAAGTAAAGCGTGTAAATGAGGGTCAGTATAATTCTGCGTACGTGAGAAAGGGCTGTTATATTAATATAGAACTACTATCTGCTCTGAAGCTGCTAGAAATACTAAAATTAGAATGAGAATAAAAGCGTATCCCCTTCTCTTTTTTGTTATAACAGCACGTCTCATCGCCTTTCCATATTTAGTGACTGTTTTGACAAGCTGATTAAATCTTTTAAGGTTGGGTGTGAAATATCTTTGATTTAGTTCCTCAGAACGGTACGCAGAAATGAGCTTCATTCTGAGCTTAATCAAACGGGACTTTAAAATCAGATTAATGCCTTTTTTATTCTGACGAAGCGGGAATGTGAACGGAAGATCTGGGGAAAGAATGTGACCAAAAAAACCTTAAGGAAGAGAAGCACTTACCTCTTCACGTAACTTTATCAACTGCCACATGAAGGCACGCCGTAAAAGGTGGAAGAAAAAGAGAGGGAGGGAAAAGAGAGAGAGAGAGATAGATAAAAAGCAGAAACATGGCAGGAAGCGGATCAGTCATGCGGCTGGGTGCAGAATTAACCTTGACGATTTATCTGTTTGCATGTTTAGCATTTAGAAATCACAGACAAACACATTAAAAGGAGCTAAACACGAGACTCATGCCGACTTTTTTGAACAAACAAAGATCAAGTTCTCGGGCTGTCACATTAAACAAAGAGACTGGGAATGGATTTCTCAACTCACGACGTCTAAACTATCATCATCAAGGAAGGGAAGGAGACAAACAGTCACATCACAGCACTTGATATGGCATAAGGGGGAAAAATACCAGCATTTTAGTCAGTACAGTAGGATAATACAGATTGAGTACAGTAAGGATGGAAGCTTTGAGGATTTAGGCTCCTTAACAACAACTCCGCAGGATTCCTACTTGTCGGCTAAGAAAGGGAAAGTGACACCAGCCTTTTTATTATTACAGGAAGTGCCTGTCACTTTTGGCACACTATTAATGTTATATACCGTACTGTAAAACAACAGTATAGACAGAGAATACATTACACAGTCTCAGCAGGGGCCAGTGTATATATATAAACATAAAGCCAGATCTTATTATGAGGGCAACCTACAATGGAATAATCAAAAATAGTGTGGATGGGTTATTCATTTTTAATGAAATGAATGAATTACAAATTAAAACAAGTATAACAGAGAATACATGTTGTGCTGTGCACTTAGTGGCCCTTGAACGGTTTCTGAAAGTGGCTAACAATTTAAACTTAATCAAGCACATTAAGCATTTAAAAGCGGCTCTTCATTACAGCCTCTGTGTAGAGGAAGTGTTGCTTATCGTGAACACACAAAATGCACGAGAGGAGGGGAAAGGACACGTTTCTTAATTTGTCAGCCGTTGCAGGTGATTTTTTAATCTCCATTTCTTGTGAAAGATTAAAGGTTAGCAGATCTAAGGAAGAGCTCTGGGCCATTATTAAAGGCCCCTCATCTGTTTTTTGTCCGCGCTGGACATTTTGAATTTGTCTCGTTTCAAATCATCTGCTATCGAATCAGAAAAGAGGCAGATCTTGATTCATAAATTATAAACTTGATAGCCGATTAAAAAGGCCTCACGTTAAACTGTGGTGCTAGTCGGTGGGGACACCAAGTTCCACGATGCTAAATCTATTTTTCCTGTATGGGATTAAGCTATGCATGTAGCTTCTTAATTTGTCAGTAAAGATGTGACATTTTTTCTGATACAACACAACGTCTTCTGCATTAAAACCAGAAGGATCAACATTTCCAATCTTTAAAAAAAAACAAAACAATGCTATAAAATTTTTTTTTTAGCTATTTAGCGATTGAATTGTATTGTTAGCAAAAAAGCTATTTGACAGAAAATAAAGAAACAAGCCATTAAATTCTCTGCAGTAAATAAATAGTTTGGGGTACTGCAATTTCTGGCCGTGTGTTATTTTAGAGTTAGCATATTTAGCGTCGCCTGCATTGTTCGAAATGGCAAAGTTTACGAACACACCACAAAAGTGGTTATTTAGGTTTGGTGTGAGCGAACCCGATCTAAACGCAGCCCTGCAGCTCATGTCAATAGAGACCAAACAAACCTTGTTCTATCGTATTTGTGCTGCATGGACGATCGTGAACTCACTCCGAGGATTTGCCAACAGGATCCGGAAGATTTTAAGCTTGCCGTCGCTCTATTCTGTCTGTTTTTGTCTTTAACCAGAAAACCCGTCTTTTGTTGCTCTACCTGAATTCGCTAATGTTTCACTGGTAACGGTGAGGAAAAGCGTACACAAGAAATTCCGTAAAATTGTATAATTATGTTTTGATGAATTCATTCCCTCGTTTTTTTCATGCGAGCTGTTATTCAAAAATGCACTGCTGCATTTTTTCTGTTATGATAATCAGCGGATTTTCAAACAAAGATTTTTTTTTCCAATACGGAACTCGATACAAGTGGTAATCTGCTTCCTTTGTAGCCTGTAAAATCAGGTCCGCGCCGGCTCAAACCTGCCCAATCTCTCGTGGCCATGCCTTCTGCTGTGTCTGAAATCGAAACTATTCCGCAGAGTATTCGCGTACGAAAAAATGTGTGTGCGTTCTCAAGAGTATGTGTGTGGTAAAAAAACGTGTGTGTTTTGGGTGGAAAGGGTAGGGGGAGGGACGTCGAAAGAAAAAACGTGCAATGGGTAGACCACCGCATTATTAAAAAAGAAGCGATAGCGCCAATTCGGTTTCTGTCCGCATACAGATAACGAATAAATGCCGAACTCTATTAAACCGTCCTTTAGCCATTATCGCCGGGCCAACACGCTATTTTCAGAACTTATGTCGGCTCCCTATTTACTTAGCTATAAATCCTTGCCATGTAACGAACAGATTTGTGACTGGTAATGATCTGCTCAGCCAGGGCTATATGAAATGATCCTGACCTCTTTTAGATCGTCAGGAATTAAATTGACCGACTCACCCCAGTCAGCACCCCCACACATCTTTTCCCCTCCGCTCTATCGCTCCTGTCTCGCTCGATAAAAAACTCTGAAGTTCCGACCACTCCACTCACAGCAAGTCTCGTGTTAGCCTCCAAAGTTTAATTTCTCTTTTTTCATTTTTTTAAATGGGAATGAAGTAAACACCTGAAGTCTGGTGGCAGGGAACTTGGGGCCCCCCTTTCTGTAAAGAATACATAGCCGTTTCCTGCTTAAAACTGATATTTTTCCTCAGTTTTTTTTCCACTTGAGGAAAACACAGAATAAAACATATCATTTGCTTATCACTATGCTAGACGTTCCTGCAAAATGAAGAACAGTTCAATTAATAAATGAGGAACATACACACATACATACATTAATAAGCTAAACATACTGGTTATGCTATATGGCTATATGGGGTTTATGTACACAACAATAAAAACTATATATATATAGATATAGACATAGATATAGATATATATTGTATAATATATAACTGTATGTAAATATAACCAGTCTGTCTAGTTTATTGTCATTTCAAGTTCAATATCAATACCTTCTTACCTACTAGTGCCTAATGTTTAGTCTGTGTGAAAAGAGTATTTTGATATTGAAGGTGACAGAGAGTAAAAACCTCCACTGTATCTGCGGCACAAAATACAACAACAGCCCAGAGCAATTCCTCCATTTACTAGATCAATGGCTGCAATCTAACATAAAACAAATCTCTTGCTATTGTTTCTAATGTCTTGTTATTAGTCCAATTATCTTTAAGTGTTTAGAGAACAACTAATGTGAAATAGAATAAGCAACTTCTGGAACTGAAATACAGTCCTTTTAAACTATTGTCCTATTGTACAAACACCACTAAAGTGAACAAAGTATAAAAGCCTGCATCTTAAAAATGCATATCAAATGAGCTATTGTGGCTTTCACTCCGATTCATAATTATTGTTGATAAAAGAGGCTGTCATTGAACACAGTTTGAAGACCAATTCCAGTAATATGATTTGTCATAAACTGATTTTATAAAAGGCAGAAGGGAGTCATTAAAAAAAAGCAAAGCGAGTTTTAAACGCTTTTTCCCTTCGCAAGGATTTGATAAAACCATTGTTGCCTCGCTGTGTGTTTGACAGCTCAGGGACACTTTTACGCTTTTTTTTCTGTGTGTGTGTGTGTCCCACTAATTTCTAAAGAGAATGCGTATCAATTACTCATCACCGCTAAGCGTACATATGTTTGTAAGATGTGTGCCGTTAGGGTCATCTGTGAAATGATAAAAGGGGGTAAAAAAGACAAAAACAAACAAAAACACAAAAATGAAAAGCTATAGATGATCTAACTGTTGGTCACAAGGTGCCTGTGGATATTCTCTGAAATGATTGTGGACAAAAATTGGGGTTCCGTTTGTGATAAAAATATAGCAGAATAATTAATGCATTAATTATTAAAAATATTTTGGGTTCTGCTTCTGGTAACAGGTATGTAAAAAATAAAAATAAAAAAAATCAACACTATTTGCCAAATTCAGAGTATTATCAGAGTATACATAATATCAAAACGTGTTTAATTAGCAGTCATTTTAAAAAAAATAACTTTTTAAAAGTGTGTGGCTGGGGTGGGCACTGAGATATGTGTTCCTTTTTGCCAATCAATGTAATTCAGTTACTTTCTGCCTATGCTACAAATTTTGTCATATTTATCTCTAACTGTGAGAATTAAGCTCTTTTCTACATAACATCTGACAAGATACGTTAAACAACAATTTCAATCCAAATGAAAAACTTGTCAAATGCCACCAACCTGATCTCTGTATGTGATATATACGTTTTCCTATATGCATCTGTTCACACACACCCTCTGTTCAAGCAACTAAAAAAGCAGTGTTTTTTGCATTAGAGGTCATCTCCAGAAGAATAAGAACCTGGGCGGATGGTGAACAGCTGGGTAAAAGAGGGAATTTACCCCAATCTGGTGCTGCCCAGGCGCTGGTTAGTGCCTAAAGCCCATTCAGCACCAGGCAGCTTTGCATTAAGCAGTATTGCTTCTGCATGACTGGGTGCCAATGCCTGCCTCTCTTTGCCCCTCGTGGCCCTGACCCGTCCTCACCCCGAGCAGCCACCCACACTGGGAAAGCGCAGCCCCTGATTAACATCCTACCTGATTCTCAGAGGAGCCCCCTTCTCCCCCCAGGAGCTCGTTCCGCACCTCATCACTGTAGGCAATACGTGACCTTTTCTGCAATGGGAGAAAGGGGGAGAGAGGGAGAGAGAGAGAGAGAGAAAGAGACCAAGGAGAAAAAGAAGAGGAAGAAGAGGAGAAAAAAGAAAAACAAGCTTTAGTTCACTTGACTTAAAATATAACAGACATTTCTAAAGCACGAGAGCCCCCTATTGGATCAGCAAACGAAACAAAATACTTCCACCTGGAGTGTGTGCTTGATGGACTGAGTGTGTGTGTGTCGAGTAGAGAGAAAGAGAATCTGTGTGTGTAATCTAGTTCGTGTCGACACTGTGGCTTGAGTGAACCGGAGCCATTGGATGTAATAGAAAAAGCCCCCCTTCCACTTAAATAAATAAAAAGTGTAGAATGGAGGACCATAGTACAAGACAGAGGCAGGGAGCGTATTAGGAAAGTATCAGTTGTCAGAAGGAAATGTGTTCTGGGGGCTGTCACTGCTGTCAGTCCTGTAGTCTGGCAGACCCTGTGATAATACCAAGCCAGGAAGCTAGACACAGAATAATTCATCACCCGGGTCGACGCGATTGGCGTGCCATCAGATTTGGGCTCGTTCCTTCTTCTCTCCTCTGCAACGCAGTGGGGGAAAAGAATGCCATGTCCAAAAAAGAAAAACACACACACCCAAGACTTCAGAGTGTGCCACCTCCAATTCTGCAAGAGTAGAAGCTGAGTGTGGCATGTTTACAAACACACCCGACCTCTTCAAATACCCTCCAAACTAAACACATACTGGTGGTGCGAAAAAAGATACAGAGATAGCGTTTACCCACAGCCCTTTGCTCCTGTCTGTTCGCTCTTCCTGCGGGCTGGCACTTTTCGGGACAAGAATACCTATGGGAAAACTAAAGAGCAAAATAACTGCTATCCAAGAAGCGCATTTTGTGATGCAATGCGGTGTCACAATGTCTGCGGAGGATCTGGTCAAATCTAAATTCTCGGAGGATGTGATACAACATTTCAACGCGGTGCAAATAAAAGTGGCCTTGTTTAAGTTTGTTTAGCAAACTCAAAGTTGTGGCAACTGCATTAAAAGTCTGAACAATGTGGGCCTACTTGAACGGAGCCGTTTTAAATTCAATGCCTTTTAATACAAACAAATTAAATGCATTCATAATATTTTGATATACAAAATGTTCACAAAATGACAAAGAGACTATAAAAAGAAATACAGAGAACACATGTATTCAAAAAGAAAGAGAAACAAACAGCTAAAAGATCCGTTTTAAACGTGTGATATCTCTTGTGTCATTTCTGATTTAACCGATCAGAAATTGGATTGCATTTGTTTGCACTTCTTCCCTTTCTATTTCACATTACACAAGAGCATCACAAACAAAGCGAATCTTCTGATGGGAAAAACACACCCACATGTTTCACCTTAGTCAAGTTTCATCTTAAAGAACAGCACAGTAACTTTGGGGAACGTAGGTATGTTCATAATTGAAAACGGAAGCCTCGGAGATGCCTTCATTTGAATGCACACACCATCGTCTTCAAACCCTATTTTTGTTTCATTCTTCGTCTTCTAAATAGCTGTTTGTTGTCGCTGAGAGCATCAACCACTTTCGCTGTGTAACCTTTGAGTGCCGCTCGCACAAAAAGAATGCCAAATGCAGCCTTAAGTCTTGGAAGGGGAAAACCGGTGATAGAAACAAAAGACAGACGCCTCTCCCAGCCCGTTTACACCATTTTGCAACTCCCCCTGCAGTTAAACAAACCTCACACTGATTATTCTCTTCATCTGCTCCTATGGCACAGCAGCTGGGCAGTATTGACTCCTTAACCCTAGGAAACACTTTGATTATTACTTTGCATGGGATGAATAGAGTTATGAGAATTATTTATAATCCTCTCTAATGCATACTGTAAACGGCAAGTATTAATAAACTACAACTCTTTATTTTGAGCACTGGAGAATTGCATATTTAATTACCACCAGTGTTGACCTCAAACGGATTGATGGAATACGAAGTTATTATATATAAAAAAAACTTTTAAATTATTATATAATTATATTTTTACTCACAAAAAGGAAAGAATCGATGGAGTTTAAAGTTCCTAAACTCATTGTATAGTTCAGCCGGTTAACCTGAATATAAATACTAAACCAAGACATAAAAACAGAAAGGAGGCTTTGTAATCTAAAAAAGACTTTTACAGATACCTCATTGTTACAGAAAAAGAAGAAATCTTTTTTTATCCATTTGAAAGGTCTTCGCTTGTCACTTTTTTTAATCTTGGGTGAGATTTTGCTTCTATTCCCGGAAGCACAAGGAGAAGCAGAAAGATCCATCCTAACTTTATGCAAAGTGGTCTGACTGCCTTTATAACAGACGCGCTTCATCAAACCGAAGACGGAGGATTTGTGTCCTGTCAAAATTGTGCGTTATATGTCTGTTGACATGATGCACAATAGGCAAAAAACATCAGTTAAATCAATCAAACAATAATTGCATGTGTATTTTATATTGTTATATCTGTGAAATGACACCCATATGTATATAATTATACCAGATAAATAAACAAATTACATTCCTTCATTAGGATTTCTGGAATAATAAATAAATAAAATTAATTAATTAAATTAATACAAATAAAAAACAGAAGTCAATAAATTGCCTCAACTCAAGAAAACATATATAAAAATAAAATGTAGTCATGACTTTAAATCTTTGTCTTCATTTGTGTATTTTGTGTTTATGTTTCTATTAAGCTGTGTTTTGCATTAATTAATAAAGAAAGGGAAACAAATCTAACCTTTAGCTCTGAAAGCAGAAAATGCCAAAGACAGAGAAAAAAAAATGTTCTTTTAAAACGCTAGAAATAATTAACCTAAAAAAACATTATGTATCAACCGGCATCTCTTATTGTTTATCATTAATATTGCTTTTTTCACCCAACTGCACGCTGACAGCAAACGGCAACACAAGGACACAAATAATCATGAAACCAGAATGGCAGCAAAAGTAAACAGTTCATTAGATGGGCATTAAAAGGCATAAAAATACCCAGGGGCAGAGTTTAATGAGAAGCCCTGAAGTGACATTGCCAAAGCCTTTTCCTTCACTTTTCCACTCGGAAACCACACGGTCGGTGGCAAACCGTGAAGAGTAATTAATGATATTTAATTTATAAAGTGTGTTTCATTAAGTATTTCTCACCAGTGGGAAATGTCTGGCCAGTTCTGATTTCGAGTTAATGGGACTTTAGTTAAACACAATGTGTCTGCCTCAAATTGCCATTTAACCTTTTCTTTCTGTCGCTAATAATCTCCTGAAATGTTTGAGGGGAATTGGAGGTTCGAGTAAGAAAAGGAAAAGTTAAAAAAAGAAGAAAAATAGGTAATACTTTCTTATGAGGACCAATTCACACTTTTAACAAGGTGCCCATTAGCTTGAAAACTGGCTGTTTATTAGCACATAATAATTATTATTCTACTTGATCATATTGCACATTTTTTGATCCAGCCTCACACCTTTACTTAAACACACAACTAACTACCTTACTAAATTTTAATAAGCAGTAAAGTAGCAGTTTATTGAGGCAAAATGGTGTAGTTAATGGTGACTATGTGGTCCCCATACTAAAGTGTTACTGAAAAATATTCACCTATTACTGATGAATTGAGTTGCAAAAAATGTAATAAAAATAAAATGGAAATAAGAATATTACTAAATTACAGTTATATATCAAATAATGTCATATTTAAGCTGCACTGTGTAGATTCATAATGTCAATGTATGTTTAGAGATGTGTTCTGCATAATGTAAATGCTGGTCAAAGCAGCATGTGTTGTTGTGAGTGTATCTGCTCTGGACTAAAATGATGTAGTGGCTGAAGAAAGCAAAGACCTTTTCAAGCAGGCTGCAGTATCACAACAGTATTAAATAATGCATCTCATCCTGGCAGGGGTCTAACACCATCCACAAGCAGTAAGGCTACACACACACACACACACACACACACACACACACACACACACACAATAATGCTGTTTGTTGCTCATTCTCTTTTAATGACTAGAAAATAAATGCCACAATTAAGCTTGCCATCTTTTTCTCAATAGTTTGATACAATATCAGATAAAGCCACAGTAATCACAGTCACAGGAGAGTCTTAAAGCCTCTGTGATTTGTCCATTAGTCTTTGGTAACATCAGATATGCCTGTCGTTGCACAGAAACCCGTGCGTGTGAGTGATGGATGGACAAACGCGTTTGCGGCTTTGTGCAATTCGGCCTGACATTTACGTTAGTCACTTGCGCTACAATTGCAGCAGCAGCATGATGTCTGTCATTACCGCAACGGTGGGTAATGTCGTCTGTAATTCTGCATGCATTGCGTTTAAAACAAAGCATGAGGGTTATTGAGGAAGCATTCAAGGGCACAGAGATTACAAGCACACTGTCATCTGCTTCATATACGCTATTTCTGTACAATTTTGCTCTCTGTACCGATACATAATAAAAAGAAACAAGTCACTGTATTTAACTTTGTAAAAAAAAATCACTGCCGTTTTTTAATAAATAAAAATTCGAGCGCGTATAAAATATAAATAAAACGTGAAAAAGGTCAACAGGAGTAAAGAAAAATGTGACTTATTTTAATCCTGCTCTTGTTTATTCGTAAAGTGCATGAATAAATAAAATAATATTAAAATCGTTCAATACAGCTGTGGATATTTCTGTCAATGTCATGCCCAAAAAACGAAGTGCAGTCAATAAACCTGACGACTCTGCCCACGTACAGAGAGCGAGAGAAAAACGATTGCAACTGAACTCCCAAGAAAAGAGCAAATTCACCGGCTTTGATTGAAGAAGCAGCATATACATCTTGAAGGCCGGGGAGTCGCTGCGAATGGTTATTTCTTTAAGGCATGAGAGCCGATTAAACCCAATATTAAAATATGGAAGCACTTCTAATGAAAAATCAAAGCCGGTTTCTCTGGCTGCCGCGGTTGTTCTCACATTAGTGCCGGGTTGGGAGCGGGGCCGTGCGGGCACTGGTAGAGCAGACCCCGGCTAGGCAAGAGTGAAGAAATCAATAGAGAAAAGCCGATGGGGAGGGAGACTGCCGGCGCTGGCGGGACCGGGCCGGCTCCCATCACAGCGCTCTCCTCTGGCATGCAGTGGGGAATGAAACGGGCTTCCCTGGGTCAGAACCACAGAAAAGGTGAGATTAGAGGAAATGGAAGAGGGATTTCTGAGACACAAGATACCTGGCGAGCCAGGGACCAAACGCCCGTTAGCCTGTGGCTACCTACATACGGTTCACTAACCCTGCGAAGAAAATAACTTTTTTCTTGTCTTTCTTCACCTCCCCCGAACTATCGCTCTCTCTCTAACTCTCCCGTTCTGGAACAAAAAAACGAGAAGGTTCTTCTGACCCAAGTTCATGCCACATTTAGTATCTGATGTCTGTTCTGAGCGCATCATCTAAGAATACTTCTATACAACCCGTCATAAAGAAATCGGAGCTTATGTGCTATTATTGTGCGCGTATGCACGGGGGAATGAATGGCTACATGTTGAATAACGCCTTGCCTGGTTTCTCCCTCTCCTCGTAACGCCACTATTGTCTGAGATGAATGCTCCCCTCATTAACATAAAAATACCCAAACACACACAGTAGCTTAACCACATCATTAATTCTATACATGTATGTATATTGGTCTGTTCCCTATGTGCACCAAATTCAAATGTAGATTTAGACAAAGGCCCAATCCACAGGCATCATGAAGTCCAGCTCTGTGACATCCACTGCCAGCATTCATTACAACACAACACAGCACAGGAAGTTCATGACAAGATATTTATCCTGTGGCCTCTGCTAATCCTCTCAGTGTCCGTTTGAGACCTTTTCTGAAATAATTTAAGAGTAAAACATTTTTTAATATGCAATTGTCACTTATTATATCACTTATTAATAAAAAAATAATTGAAGAAAAAATAGATCCATTTTTTAGAAACCAAACAACACCTAAAATGTTATTGTACAGATAGGTTAATACAAGTCATTCATTCTGTTTTAAAAGTAAAATTTTAAAACTGTTACTTGTTACCAATCTGTTACGTCAAGGTAATTACTTATGACTGAAAGTCATAAAATTATTAAAAAAATACAAGTACCTTTAAAATGTATATGGCAGAAAAATGATGAAAAAAAAAAATCACTAGAGCCGAAATTATTCTCCCTGAATAAAGTCATTTCAAAAATGCATATTTCAAAAATATAAACTATGAGACGTAAAAAATAACCATAATAAAAAAATTAAATATAGAACAGGAAAAAGCAGTTAACCAACATGAATCAGTTAATCTCTTTACGTCTCTTTTTTACATGTACCTAATAATATTGTACTTTCGATACGAAACTGACTGTTGTCATTAATTGTTTTAGAGACAATGTTTTTAGAGAGTTATGGCCCATTTCCAACCGCAAACATTTTCCAGCCAAAACAATCAATGACAAACCCAAAGCCTCTCTTTTACCTCTCTGATGCCTCTTGTGACAGACAGAATCTTAAACCTAATTTACACATTTCACATTATTTGTAAATTAACTGCACTATTAGGGGCAAGTTAACATATAAAATGCAGTCCAAGATGTCAAAGTTTTCTTTCTCTCTTTGGAACATGCATTTTAAAAGAGGGTGAAAAAAAACAACCCAATGATTCATAATACATTTCATAAATACTTCATGATTTTTCATACTTAAGCTGGTCTGGCAAATCAAAAAATTTTTTGTCACCCTTTTTCGTCCCACATGTCAGTTCATCATTTTCCGGGGGTGTCTCATGTCACTTTCGCTTTACAGGAGCGATGGGAGCGGGCCAGGAGAGGAGACAGCTAAACTACGTCTGATTTTCCTGCTAGTCTCAAACACACACACGGCACTGCTGGTCCTAAAGTAAAAAGCTTCTCTGCTTCTGTCATGAACAACTATGTGATGGAGACAAATAGGAGATTGTACACTGACAGTAAAACAGGTCAAAAAACAACAGCAGTGTGTGTTTATCAATTACATCATTAGAACTTCTAACAGCAAAGTATAATCCAGGTATGAATATTCAAAAGTTGAATACTATTTAACCCTGTATATTCACTGAAAGCTGTTTAAACTGTACACACAAAATCACTGCACTGACAATAAAGACAGTCTATGAGGCAAACCTGGTTCCCATTGACTTCCACTGAATCTGATGGATCTAATTAACAGCATTTGTGGATTTTATTTCTGTTGTTTTTATGATACGGGATATAAAAATCATGGACTGGATTTTTTTTGCATAACAAGCACTGGATGTTGACATAAATGACCTAATACTTTTTTAATGTGTATTTGGGAGCCTTTAGTTACAAAACAAACAGTCAATATCATAAGTTTTCCAGTTTAAGTGAAAGTATCCACTTCTTATTAAGCACATGGACTCTTCATTCCCAGCTATGGAGGCTTGATTTTCTCCTTCGTGTGACACAGTCCTTCACCTCATCATAGTCCCATCACCACGATTACAGCACGCGCCACAGCACTGATCTCTGCACAGCCACACAATCCCATCTCTGAACGCCAACCAATCAGCTGGACGACCCACGTATAACAACCCCATAACAAAAGACGCGTTCAAAAGATCGATTCTGTCCCTTCTTAAATCGGTGCATCTCAGAAAATAAATCCTATTAATCCGTAAGATTTCCATAATAAACACAGAAGGATTGTAATCAAGGAACGTGATTGGACGCCGTTGTCACAGGAAGCTGAACTCCAAACTGTCATGTCTGCATTACTTTCTCAGTGCTGTAAAACAATCAGAGAAGTTTTCAGAGCGGATATTTGCTTCTAATTTAAGGCGATTAAAAGTGTTGAACATTCAGGTCAAGTGTATCTGTCACAGTTCTCTTTTGTTAAAGTTGCTATAATAGATGGCTTCAGCTGTATAACAAGGATTCGAAGAAACAAGTTTTCGGTTTTGATTCTGAAATACTCAAAAGGCTTATTTGTAAGGCATGTTGTGCGTCTAAAACTTGATACAGCTGCAACAAGTATACGGATGAGACGCGCTCGACGATTAAAAGTAAACTTGGGAAAGTGCAAGACTTGTGAAGTCATGGATTTCATCAAAATGATTGACAAACTTGAGTTCAGTTTACTTATCTGACAAACTCCGGAAGGGATTTAACAATCTTATGCGAAGATTTGCTGAACCGTGACCTGTAATTCTGTAAAAATCAAATTGTGAGTTGACAAATCTCTAAAATGACTTTTGATGGTTTTTGATTTACTCTTGTGAGATGGTGTGGAAACACTAACAAATTTCACCCATTCAGAAAACTTCTTGGCAGCCAAGAATCTGACATATTTAAAAACTAGGACAAATTCGACAGGACAAATAGGTCAAGTTCCAAAAACTGACAATCTTAGTCAATCACACATTTTACTTAAAACTTAAATCTAACATTATCTATTTATTACACCTTTCACAGATTCTACTTCACCAGCCCCCAAAAATTACTTAGACCAAAGTTCATGTCCTTTAAATGTAGGCTTTAAAGTATATTCACTTTAGTACTGTTATAAACATTTCTATCAAAGCTTCCTCGTCGACCAAAGCATCAAAACAAATTAAATATCTTCTGAAAACCATTATCTGAATTCATCCAATAACAGATCATGCAAAATAATAATAATAATTTAAGCACTGCAAAATGACTTGATAAGACTAATACCCAGAAAGATCTGGAAACTAACATTATTTTAAAAAAAAAATCTAACCGCAATACAGACACACCGTTAGTCTGTGTGTACTATTGAGATTCAGGAAAGCTTATATTATAGTGCCTGAAACTCAAGTCAAACTCTTAAACATGTCACAATAATCTTACATGAATGTCTTAAAATTATAAAAAACAATTCTACGTAATACTATATTATACGCTAAACAACAATTTTTCTCTGCAAAGCTGTAACTTGAAAGTCTGTCCATAAAGATTAAAAATCAAAATCTGCACTTTCTACATTTATATATATTGAAATTTCCTTTAATATATGTACTATTGGCTGCAAACAAAACCTGATTACATACCCCAGTGAGATATACATCCAGCACATGATTTTACAGTGACTGTGCCCTACATTGAAACACAATATCAAATATCAAGTAGGAACAACTTACTATTGTTAAACTATATTTGACTTTTAGGAACTAAAAATGACTAAAATAATTCACAAAAACACAAACTAGTATAAAAGCTCAAAATAAGAATATAAATGTATTTTTAGGCATAAATATCTAAGGTCTGAGTAAATAAGAAATAGAAAACTAACAATTATTATTGATATTTATTTCAGCATTGAATTTTGCTTGGTTATTAAAAATAACTGCACGCTTATAACTCAGATTTAATAACCTGTTAACAGATAACAGGGACTAATAGTATTTTACTATAAATAAGGCCATTGCGAAGAACACAGTTTATAGTGCCTAACATACTACAGATCATATATTATTCTACACAGTGGAACTTCAGCTGGGCTTAAACACACAGCTGGTCTATCCAAGATATTCAGCGTGTTAAATCTCAAAGTTTCTCAACATGAACTCATGAAGAAGCCGCTGGTTTATCTATATCTAGGGAAATGTAACGTCTTTGAATAGCAATTGTCTATAAGCGTTACAAAGCAGCTTTACTGCCCGATTGCTTGAGCAATGACGCCATCTGTCGTTCACAGAGGAAAACGTGTCACAACTCCTGTGGGTTTATTCCTAAACGTGTGCGAGGCTATGACCTCAGCAAAACTCAGATTTGTACTGGTGTCCCAATGTTTAAGAATTAATGGCATTTCCATATGAAAATGTATTCAGTGTTACACAAATCTAAATGTTGCAGTGCAGTTACCCCCCAAAAAAGCCATTTCAAAGCACCAATATCTAGGGAAACAACAACATATTTGTTTTTTTTACTTTTAATGTTGATATGAATTTATTGGTTGGCCATCCTTAAATGACAAAGCAGGCCATTGGGTTGAATTTGTGTCTATGTAAGAAGTCCTATCAGACTTTGTCAGCTCCCCTTTGAAGATGTACAGTCTGTTTACCCAACTGGTTTCATTAAATTACTGAAATCTTTGGCCAAATCAAAGGTTTCACTAAAAGGCCCATCGCTCTGGTCCCTGACTTTTACCACAGCCCGATCAAACGCAAAAAATTCAGCTTGTTTTGGTAGCATGTGCTTGGTCTTTTTTATGTCTTTAACGTTCTCGCCTTTTTGCTAATACAAGGCCTCTGCGGGGATTCTCGGCTTTAAGACCCGGTGCCCCCATTATCAAAATGAAGCCATCATGAAGCGAGCATACCTTCAGGATGTCCTTCTGATATCTGCCTATTTTCTACTGAAAAATGGCAGGGTTAAAGGGTCACCTGGTCCCCGTCTGCGGCTGAACAGGAGGCTTAGTCTGGCGAGTAGGATGGAGTGAAGACTTCAAACCGCGGGTGAGCGGGTGAGTGCGAGAGGGGGTAAAGAGACAGAAGCTCCAGGGAGGCCAGAGGAGGAGAAGGGCAGGACAAGGCCTTGATTTCCCGGGGAAGCACAACAAAGCCTGTGCTTTTTTAGAGAAAGCAGAGATGGCCCCTCTCCCTGACACCTCTTAGAAGCGAGCGTGTGCGCTCACGGTGCGCGGCGGAGAGGATAAGCCATCCGCGCTAAAGCATTTGGCACTTCTGAGACGCCAGCTGAATCTCCCGGCTTTAGGACAAGTTTCTGGGGTTTGCTATCACCGGAGGCTTGGGGGGGATCTGTTCTTCAAATGCACATAAACTCAAAGCTCTGAGGAGAAAAAATGGCTTTCAATCAGAACAATTACTAGCTTACCCTACAAACACAGACAGGAGCGTGTGGTCCATCTGATGAGAAAAAAAACAGCACCGATTTTTCATATAAAAGTGGGGGGAAAAACAACAGTAAAATAACCTAATTTCTACATCGATTTTATTACTATTACTACAACGAATCGGTTTTGAAAAGTCCTTCAGATAAAAACATAAACTGCAAAATAATTTTTAGATAAGTAAGGGCTTAAAACATTAACAGTAACTGGCATTGTGCATATCCAAGTTTGCTTATATACAACAACAACATAAATATACAGTTGGATGGCAAAACTTGAGGTCAGCTTAAACATTTTATAATAATTAATACTTTAAAGGTAACAAAGTTCCTTTTTTAGTATTTGATATGTCCCCTGTTTGCTTGAAATGATCTCATACACTCCAACTGTGTAAAGCCTGATAATCCATGTTTTTCCCAACAAAATTTGGGGGAAAAAAAAAAATCAAAATCAAAAAATTTACAAAACTTTTTGTAAAAATGAGATAAAATGTTCAATGATACAATTTAGCTACTTTGATTAGGAACCTAAAATTGCAAAGAATCTAAATATTTCCTATTCATTTTACATCATAAAGCGATTTCAATGAGGTTTTGAATGCGTATTTCGAACGCCAGATTTCCAGTGTGAACGCAGATTTTAAACTGAAAAGAATGAGGTAAAAGGCAAATGGATGTAACCGTGAACGGCACACTAAACCCTTTCACAGCGGGCGTTAATTGCATGATAATTAAGCACAGCAACAGTCAAGCAGAAGAAGCTAAAGATTAATCATCGGCCAATTAAATGCCCACGGTGAGGAACGTGAGGCCTCTCGGAGACGAAAGATCTCCACTGTGATCTGAGCTATCGGCGCAGCGGCACAACATCAGATCATTGGCTAAAGATCCTTTTAAAAAAATTTTCCTCATTTATGTCAGCCGTTCTGGAATCTTTGTCATGCCGTAGCCATCTGGTAATGATATCAAGAGCACCTTGCATTGGGTTCAGGTGCTGGGCATGAAAGCAAGGACTTCAGATGAAGAGAACTTGCTGCGTGCCGAGACTTTATATGGCAGGAGGAGAAAATGGAGAGGGTTGCCAAAACCGCGGGTCCTATTTCAACAGTGAAATAAATGACCTAAAACAGTTTCACGCAATGTTACTCAAATATTTCAAAGTTCAGTGAAACAAAAAGTGGCTCTTCACAGAAAGATGAATTTAGAAGAATGTTAACCAGGTCTCAAAAACACAAGCTAAAGGCAAGGCCAAAATCATCTTATATTCCAGACCACAAACAACCAACTTTGTTTATTGTGTCTGGTTTGTTTTCTCGTAACTGAAACAGCATGCGAATACGACCACCTCAGAGAAAACAGAACACGTCCATTATTATAAAGGAGTAAAAAGGCAGAAGGCAGTAAAACAAGGTGATGTAAAACTGGCAAAGGAAAAATTTGGCATTAGAGGAAAAGCGTCTCATTAAGTTTTGATGTGTGTGGGGCAGTTTCTTCATGGGCAGGTAAGAGTAATGAATAACTAAACAAGGACAATACAGGCCCACTCTCTCTCTGGCCCAAGTGCTAGTTTAAAAAAAAAAAAAAAACACTCTGAATTAGCCACAGTGGATCTGTGAACGACCTTCTGTGTTGTTAAAGTTGAAAGTTGATGTTTCGGACTGTATGCATGTGTACATGTTTACGAGTGTAAGAAAAAAGTGAAGCTAACGATGCAGTAAACCTGACGCTTTGTTTAAAGAGGATTTTAATACTCACAAAATCTTTCTCAAGTTTTTCCATCTCTTGCTTGTAGCTCTTCAGGCGGCTGTTGTACATGCCTCTGCTCTGAATGGGAATCTCTCGAACCTCCAGATCCATCTGCTCCAGCTACAAACATAATTTCCATTAATTCAAAGCGATGAGATCACCAACCCATATAACTTGAGGGTTTTTTTTCCATTAAACAAAAGAGGAGAAATTTTTGAAGAATGTTGACACTGTTTTTTTGACATACAATGATAGTAAATGGGGGCCTAGACTGTCAATCACTAACATTCTGCCAAACATCTCATCTTGTGTTCCACAGAAGAAACTCAACATTAAAGTGAGTAAATGACTTCATTTAATTTTTTGGGTGAACTACAACTACAATAAATTCATAAAATCAACACCACCTCAAATTTGATGTGATTATACATGTAATTGGGTGTTATGTATAGAAAAAAACAGAACATTAGAAAGCCTATCGGATGCATTATGACATAAAACCACAAGAGCACATTGTGGGGGCTTGTTCTGTCACAATTGACTGCCTTTTTTTACCCTAAGCTCCATTTGCAACCCTGCCACTATTTCAGAAATCACTTAATAGTCATCTTCACAAAAACAACGAAACTGTCTATGTAAACGCGGGTTTACAGTTAACTAACGTTTGTGGAAGTAACACGGAGGCATTGATTCAGTTAGTCATGTTAGGAGGTGTCGCTTCATTAAAACCTCCAGTTCGGTTCAGCTCTGACAACAGCGACATGTGTCCATGTCACATGTGAGCAAACTGGCGTGCACAAAAGGGCCCTGCTGATTTACACTGTCCAATCAACATGACACGACGGGACAATTTACATGCGACACACGTCCCTCCTGTCGACACCTGCCACGGCGCCTTCCCCCAATAATGCCGTGAAATGTGTCGCGCGGTGTCACTTAAAAGCGCATTATGTGGAAGCGATCACACCGGTGCAGAGCTGCCTTCAGCCAGATGAAGAGTGTCTCGTGTCAACGGCGACATTGCAGGTGTTGTTTATGCAGGGGGGAAATTTCTCCAAATTCATTATTTAGAAAACGAGCGAGTGGAAATTACTGATCAAAGACCCACCAACTCTCTGACTTCTTCAAGCTGTTTGTCGACATTTAGAACCAGCTGCGTCTTCTCCTCTGAAAGGGAAAGAGAGGAAAACATATTGATCAGTGGATAGAGGAGCTGTGCTTCATGACAACAGCCCGACTCCCCCGCAGCAGCGAGGGAGCAAATAAAAACAAGTCTGCATTTGAAGATATATTTACACATTCTCCACGCACAAAGATCCATATTTGATGTGTCTTATTTTTCCACGTGTAAACGCCTTTGTTAGTTCGTGAAGGAGCGCCGAGACGCCTCCTGGCAACTCAAAACAGGAGAGAGATGTCAGCTTCACCAATCTCTACCACCCACTCAGAACAAGTACAATGAGTTTGTGTTGGGTTTCATCCGCTGGCAGAGAACAGGCCAAAGGATGACCACTTGTCATTTGCATGCGTAGCACCTTTGTGAAACAGTAAACTAGTTTTTGCTTGATGAAATTGGTACAAAGTAACTAATGCTATGCTCAAACGTCTGTTTTTTCTTTTGCATATTGTTTTTTTTACCGTCTAGTCAGTTACGTTTAGGCCCTGCAACCCTTTCAGACTGCCTAATTGTTTTTGTTAAACAACAATAAAATAACAGTATTGCTGTACTTCCTCCTGAACATACAGTCAGTGATACGTAACCTAATTTTAACAGCCATTAACATCAAAGCTGTTACTATATCAACTATGCCGTTTCTTTGGCGCGGCTTAAACGCTGTACTGACCAATCAGCAAACGGTACCAACATCACCCATTTCTAATATCCACCATGAAATAAAAGGCGCACGCTATAGATAAAACTAAACCCATCAAAGAACGCCACAACATTCACAGATCAAATAAAACCAGTGAAGCGCATCAAACCACGCCAACCGATAGCACAAATCATTAAGAACAACATCAACAGATATCAAACCAGGAAGCTGTCAATAAACTGGAAACTAAAGTGAACTTCTGTTTTGCCCTTTGGCTTTCCAATGTCTTTTGGTGGTCATCAATCCATTTTTAAAATCTGTGTGCAAACACACAGCCCACACAGTGTAAACAGCCAGGGGCGATTCTCTACAAGGTGAGCAAACACTGGGAACTCTATTCACTCCTGGCATAGGGCAGGTTGAAATATATATATAAAAATATAAATCTCACTATTGCTGGTGCATGGGGCAGTACCACAAGGTCAGATGCTCTTTGGGCAAACCGTCGCAGTGAGAAAAGTTAGACTCTTGATGCATCTTTGCATCTGTGCTCAATTTTTCATTGTGCGTGATTGACAGATCGCTCTCTTTGTGCAAATCTACCGCACAAAGCGCAAAACACACATTCATGTTTAATGGAGCGAGGCCTTGCATTATGGTTAAATTCATATTTAAAACTACAAGTTTTGCGCTTTTCAACAAAACAAAAACATCTTGGCGGTTCTCATGTGAATGAATGCTGTCGGTTTGGTGCAAGAAATGGCCGAGGGCGTTTTATCTGTCCGCCGGCCTTTATCAACGCCTCTACATATGTGACACTGTACAATGCAACGTAAGCCCCTTTGTTGACGCCATTGTTGACAGACCGCACAGTCACAAACAAATTTGTGCACCTTGCATGGGGAAAGAAAACAGCTCGTTTATGAGCATAATTGAGATTTTAATTCAAGAGCAGAAGTCCTCTGGCTTGGCCATCACTAATGAGGATGCTGCGTTTATTGCTTTGTTCATATTCAGTGGATTTATTTAAATACTTTTAGCAGCTGGTGTTGGGCCGGCCTGACGACACACTGTTTGTTTCTGCCAAGCTCTGAAGAAGCAATTTAAGCTTCAACAATTCAACACATTGCACATTTCAATTCTTTTGAATCTGTTAAATAATGCAAACATGCAGCGATTGTTTGCCCGCGCTACCAAACCAACCATAAGCCTTGCGAGTCTGAATAAACGATTCATCTTTCTCACCTTTTGTCCACATTCAATAACAGCAATAAGTGCATCAGGTTATTATAAGACGCACCCTCTGTAGTTTAATACTGATTGAAGGTAATAATTTATATTGAAAGTAACACTATGAAAGTCACCTTTAATTGCACTGACTTTAAGTTTGAAACGGCAAATTCAAAGCACAACTGTGAAACATTAACTGTATTTGGTTGCGCAAATCATATCATAAGCACAGTTGTAAACTTTGTAACTGAACAACATAGGTAAGCAAATAAATAGACAGTTGCACAAACCAAAAATAAACTTTTTTAAGGTTATGTCAACCAATCCTTCCTAAACAATCTGAACGATTGACGAAAGACAAAAATATTACAAAAACTTCACCATGTAAGTACCACGTGTTAGGCCAAAAAGAATCCACTACTAGATTTAAGACAAGCTCAAACACTGCAGGACAATACATAAACTAAGCAGAGAAAAATGTTTATCCATTAACCAAAATGGCAACATGACAATTTAGAAATTAACAGTGCATCTATATAAACAGTGCAAAATATGCGACCAAAAATCAAATAGTCAGATAAAAAAATAGCCTTTTATACATTCACTTTTTATCTCTAATATTTGATCTTCCACGATTTCTTCAACCAAATCAAATCAGAAAATAACACATTGCATTGTTAGAACTGGTTATTAAATATATATGCTGTCCTTCATATATTATAAAAGAGGTTGCTTATTGTACACAACAGTTTTATACAAGAAGATTTGTAAGAAATTGAAATATTAACAAATACTGAGAATGAGTCTGGTTTACTATTTTAATGTTTACTGTTACCAGCAGACTTTAGTTTTCTGGTATAAACTAAAAGACTGTGAAATATTTCCCTTATGAGACAATGCTATGACAACTCCACCTGGAAATGAGAAGACCTCTACATACACAGGTGCCAAAATATGATAGTATTATGTTAGTAATATGAACTAGTGGGTCACACACAGAGATGTGTGACTGCGTATAGTGCATCTAAAACACATCTGACTATTTTTAAGTCCGTTCCAGCATTTTGTTAATGTAATTTTATGGTTGTGTTTAGAACACAGAATTATGAATGGCTTTACCTCTATAATCTGAAACTGGTATGCCAAGATGTTAAACTAGGCCCTTTTCTTGAACCTTGGTCTGTTATCTTTTCATTATATTGCATGCCATCAATTTGCTTCATAACACATTTTATAAATATGACATTGCACACAACATTAGAGCCAATAGCCATGTCACCCAAATCCTCTTTCCTTAGAGATCACTACAAACTCTCCCATCTGACACACTGGATATCTGACACCTAACCTCACGACAACAGCTCACTGATCTGAAACATTTCTAAATAACATACTAGCAAGACACACCAGCAAGACAAATAACGATTATAGAAATAAAGCGTTTATGTCTTTCTAAAACAATGGTTTGCTTATGATAATCTCAATTGACAGTTACTCACCACCAGCCAATTTGGGTATTCTCCCGATTTTGTTGGTTATTTCTGCCGTAAGGGTCCCAAAATCCTGTTCGTATGCCTCAAAATCCGAAGACATTGTTGTATTTTTATTGTTTAAAACTACAACGTTAATAACCTGACCTGCGATACACTGTTGCTAGCGGCTGCTTGTTTTGACGTCTTCGTCACTTCCGGTTGTGTCACTGCAATTCCGTTTCGGTCTCTTCCTTTATATGGTTCCGCCGTGGCACGATCGCGGTTTTAACTCTATGATATTTCTTTTAATGTAGTGGTTTGTTGTTTTTAAACTGGTTTTAAATCGGACACTATCGTTGACATTGAATATCGTGGTTTTATATTCATGCTTATTGTGGCTGTCAGATCAGAAACGTTTTCCTTTGGTCGCCTGAGAAGAAACGAGGAAGTGTCGAGGTATGTGGCACGTAAATGTCATTTTTAACCAATCTGTTATTTAATAACAGCTAAATATAGGTTTATATATATCACATATAAAGATGATCACATCGTTTATTGGTTTATTGCAACCAGGTGTTTGGCAGTGGATTTGATAGGCAGTTGTAAAGATCTCATTGAATTTGGCGTGGTCTCTGTATGGAGGTAAAACGCTGTTTCTCAGATTTACTTCAAGTTCTTAATCTAAAGGCAGAATCGACTAAATATAAGCAAAATGATGAGCTTAACCAGCTCAGTTTATAAAGACTATTAACAGCAACAGGATGTTTGGATTGCAAGACTTTGTTGTGGTTATTTTTGTGTCATTTGACAGTTTATGTAAGTGTTGTTTGTTTGCATAACCACAAACCTCAGATGCATGCTGTATT
Organism: Yasuhikotakia modesta; assembly: GCA_036877545.1. Taxonomy (NCBI): domain Eukaryota; kingdom Metazoa; phylum Chordata; class Actinopteri; order Cypriniformes; family Botiidae; genus Yasuhikotakia; species Yasuhikotakia modesta. The sequence goes on from JBAJNP010003904.1 coordinate 31,108, forward strand.
TAAAATCTGGAGTGTTTACCAAATAGATGAAATTGGTTAATAAATGATGTATTTTTATTTTGCACATTATTTCCTCCCTATATAATAAGTAATAGTTTTTTAATTAAGTGTATTTTTATTATTATTGCTATTATTATGTTGTTGTTGTTTCCCTGTTTGCTCTTTAGATGTCTGGTGTGATCTCAGCTTGGGGATAGAGCAGTTAGCACAGAAGATGCTACATGCTGACAGAGTCTGTAACGCTAGGAAACATCTGGCCTCTGTGACTGGTGACGTTGGAGACCTCTGGTTGTTTCGAAGGAGACAGAAAGATGCCCTTTGACCTCTCCGTTGTTAATCTGTTGTGGTAAACAGAAGCAAGACGCCTGACTACTTGATCTGTTACGTTGGGAAACTTAAAGACAAAGACATAAACACACAAAATGAACATTTTATCTGCTATCGTCGTGTTTGAGAACCTCCATGAGGTAAAGAGGCTTTGTCACTGGGGTCCGATCATCGCTCTGACAGTCATTGGTGTGTGTTCTTCCATGGCTGTACTGGATTCGATCATCTGGTACTGGCCACTGGACACAACTGGGGGCAGCATTAACTTCATTATGCTTATTAACTGGACTGTCCTGATTCTTTACAACTACTTCAATGCCATGTTTGTGGGCCCTGGATACATTCCTTTGCAGTGGAAACCAGTAAGCAACTTATTCTTTGTTTTAGAAAGGTTGTATTAAACATGTGTATTATGTCATGTTTGTCTGTGTGTTTTCTAACAGGAGAATCAACAGGACATGATGTACTTACAGTTCTGTAGATTGTGCAAAGGTTTTAAAGCCCCCAGGTCACATCACTGTCGCAAGTGTAACAGGTAGATTTAATCCTCCGTGTCTGTTGATACAAGCTAAAGTCATTTTAATCCGGTTTAATCTGCAGCTATATTGTAACTGTTGCAAACCATTGGCAGGTGTGTGATAAAAATGGATCATCATTGTCCATGGATCAACAACTGCTGTGGACACTTGAATCATGCATACTTCACCAGCTTCCTCCTGCTTGCTCCACTGGGCTGTATACACGCTGCCTTCATCTTTGTCATGACCATGTACACTCAGCTATATGATCGGGTAACTTGGCACATATTATATAAATGAGTAGATGCATAAGCAGATCTGTGTTCACAATTGTTTGGTGGAACTGCTTGTTCTTGTTATAACGACTGTAAATGATTATAACATGTAAGAAACGTAGCTGGATGCTGTAATGTTGTTATTGTTATGCTTACAGTATAGAAATGATAAATGCGCATTAAAGGAATTATTTTTTTCGTTATCCTGATAGCGCATGATTGTGTAAAGTAACAGCTATGAATAGCTTTTGCTAACATGTTTATATGTTTTTAATGGATAATGATAGTAATGTTAAGCAATGATTATTGATGGGTTTTTTTTAACTCGTTTCATTGGCTCAGATCTCATTTGGGTGGAGCTCGGTGAAGATCGACATGAGCGCTGCTCGCCACATCCACCATCCCATAATGCCTTTCAGCATTGCAGCGTTTGCAGCCTCACTCTTTGCTCTGGGACTGGCACTGGGTACCACTATTGCTGTTGGTATGCTGTTTTTCATACAGGTAAGACATTGTGTTTAAGTCAGTTTTTATCCCAGTTAAGGATTTCTACAGTATTTGTCACAATAAAATTTTACCTGTAATTTTTCTTTTAGATGAAAGTGATTCTACGAAACAAAACCTCAATTGAATCATGGATCGAGGAGAAAGTAAGCAAAAATGCTCTTTAAAATAGTTCCAGCATGTCATATTTTGTGCTTTTATTGAACTGAATATTCATGTATAACACAGTAAACTCAAAGCAATGGGGTTTAACTGTTCTGTGTCAGTAAATGAACCATACGTAAGCCTGTAGTCGTATGTAGTCATATGTAGACACTGAAGTCGGTCTATCCAGTGAGTTTATTACATTAACGCAACACTAACTGCATTCCCAGGCCAAAGACAGAATCCAATACTACCAAACAGGTGAAGAGTTCATCTTCCCCTATGACCTGGGCAGCCGATGGGAGAACTTCAAACAGGTGTTCACCTGGTCCGGAACCCCGGTGGGAGACGGGATCGAATGGCCTGTGCATGAGAAGTGTAACCAGTACACTTTAACCGTATGTGAATATACACAATGTTTCTGCCTGATGGATTTCATCACATCCAACCTCATGATCTAATGGTTCTCGTTTCCTTTTCATTCAGATTGAACAACTGAAGCAAAAACACGATAAACGGCAAAGGAGCGTGAGTATTGCTGTAGTCATTTTCACACACTAGAGGGCAGCATTTACTAAAGAAGTGAGTAAATGACAAACGTTGCTTTGCAGGTGGAATACAGAGTGGTGGAGGACTATAACGGGGCTTGTTGCCCACTGGGAAAAGGACTGAACACTTTTTTCAGGACTCCATGCACAGAAGAGCCCAGAATTAAACTCACAAAGGGAGAGACCATCTTTGCTACAAGGGGAACAAAGTGAGACTGGTTTTAATCATTCTGGTATCATTATCTGTTCATAGTCTGTTTTGTGTTCTGTGATGTTCTGTGTTGTATTCAGTGTTTATCTGATCTGTCAGTTGTGTTTGTCCACCAGTTAACTGTGGTTCTGTCCTGATCCGTTATGTAAATGTGTTCTTGATTGTTGACAGGTGGTGGATGTATGGAGACAAAGTTTTGAATGAGGAACAAGCGAAAGGTAAAAATCGCAGAATGGTTAGAAAAATTGCCTATAAGTAAAAAAATGGAATGTGCTTTTTTTCATAAATAAAATTATTCTCTCCCTTTCTCTGTTGTAGCTGGAAATCGTATTAGAGGATGGTTTCCAAGGCGATGCGTGGAAAAGTGTCACTATGACTCGGCAAACAATTCGACAAGTGAAGAAAAGAAAGATCAGTGATTATGAGTTATTTAAATTCTGTTTGAACAGGGACCTAACATTAGGACCATGCATATAAACCCAGCAGAGATGCAAATTTTGATTCTAGTTCTTTTGTAAAGCCGTTCAATGCACCAGCGCAAAGTCTTAAGGAAGGCGGCAAAACCAACAGAAACGGACAGCCCAAAGTCAACTTGTGTCACTTCCAAAGAACATCTGCCACAGAAATTTGCAAATGATAATTTAATGAGAATTTTGTAAAAATAGGACTGGGCTTATGGTATCATTTTCTTGATAGGGGATTAACAGTGTTTACTTGAAACTTATTTCATATTCCTTGCAATTTTTCTCTTGCTTGCTCTCTCTCTCACACACACACACACTCACGTTTTTCTTTCTTTGATGCCAACAGTGATTATGCAATGCCTTTCTCTAGTTGTAACAAAGTCTTTGCCATGCAAATTGTCTGAATTGTTTGTATAGTAGAAATAATTTTATTTTCGATTAATTTTTTGTAAAACTGAAGTCAACCTTGCTGAAGTTTTCCAAGATGAATAAACAACCATGTTCTGTACAGAAATTTTCTGCATATATTTCTTTTTTTTTAATGGAAAGTAACAACAAATGTTTCCAGTCCACAAATCCTTCCTCTTTGCTTTATATAAGAAAATATAATTGACATAAAACATATTGAAAAATTCATGATCTTAAATCATTTTATAACCGTTCACAGTTAAATCCAGATGGCAAATATTGATACATATAGATAATAAAAATATAGAAAATGGTACAACACGGTACAGTATCATAAATATGTGAAACAGAGTCAAAACAAAGAATTTCCAAAAGTTCTGTGCATAGTTACATTTTACTCTGTATAAAGATTCAAACTGTTCACAAAAAACTGACAGTATAATTTCCCTCTGCTCTACATATTAGCATAAAGACTGTCTATCTGAGCTTTGAAGAATTTGCTGAGATCAGCTCTTTTAGCTTTCAGTGTTGGGGTGAGGAGTCCGTTTTCAATAGTGAACATTTCTGGATACAGGAACACGTCTTTTACCTTCATGAAATAAAAGCAGAACAAGCTATATTAGCAATGTGTGTAACATTCTCTTTAATGGAACAATGCATTATGGTAAAACATACATCTGTGGATTAGCATTTTTAGCTAAGGAACCAATGACACACTTACTTGTTCAAAGGATTTCAGCCCTGCTTCACGTCCCAGCCTGACAAGGTCAGAAATTATGGCTTTCTTAATGTCCTGTAAAGGTTTAAAGAGATTATAAGATAAATTTGTAAATATTATATGTAACATTTGCATTTCCTTTGGCTAACATACTGTAATTTGCACAGGTAGGACTGGAAGTATTGCATGTATTTACTTTATACACTGTATGTGGCTACACACCTGATTTTTACACATCTCCTCTATTGAACCTTTCACTCCCAACTTTTCAGCAAATCCAGGTAACACTTCAGGATCAGGTACCACTACCGCCACCAGACTGGACTAAGGACATAAAAAAATTCAGAAGGTTATGAGCAACATCTCAGTTTCTAAGATCCAAGATAAAGATGTTATTATGACATAAAGATGTCAGGAAGGTACAATGGCAATTGATAAAACAGCTTTTGTTTGTTGGCATTAACAGTAAATTGTAGGTACTGTCATAATGTTAACTTGAGAAAAATCAGTTACCTGTAAACTGTCACCATGCACAAAGATTTGGGCGACCGGAGCGCTCCGGATGTAAACGTTTTCAATCTTTTCCGGTGCTATATATTCACCTTGGGCCAGTTTAAAGATGTTTTTCTTTCTGTCAATAATCTTCAGGACTCCACTCTGATAAATGAATTACATTAAAATTATATCCTATTATATTATATATTGTGTTTTTTTAACGGCAGGTCTATCACAAAACTACATCAAAACTAGGAATCTCACCGGCAGCCATTTTCCTACATCTCCAGTGTGTAGCCAACCATCTTTGTCCAGAGCTTCCGCTGTTCTTTCCGGATCGTTGAGGTATCCGCAAAACACGTTTTTTCCCTTTATGCAAACCTGAAACCAAACAGGCAGAGCTAAGAAATTTCCACTGACATGTTGTTTTAACATTTATAGAACGTTATGTCATTACCTCTCCTTCTCCATTGGATGCAAAGTAATTCATTTCCTCAACATCAACAAGCTTGACAGTATTACATGAAATAGGAATTCCGACGTGCCCTGAAATGAATGTTTAAACTGAGGTCAGTTTTGGGAATGTGCAATAAACAAGAGGTTACTTTAGGCCACAGCTTCAGAACTCACCAGTGGTCCAGTCACAAGGTACGGTGAAAGAGCAGGCAGCTGTGCACTCTGTCTGGCCGTATGCCTCGAAAATCTGGAAAGTGGGACAGGAACAAAGAGGGTCATCTGAGGGTCATTGTGACACCAGATCAATAAGCCCTGCTTTACAGCCATGTTTATTTAAAAAAAAGCCCTCAGCCACAGTACAGCCCCAGCAAATGTTTTAAAGAGACAATGTCACACATTTT
>JBAJNP010003905.1:0-36573 GCA_036877545.1 Yasuhikotakia modesta
GTGTGTGTGTGTGTGTGTGTGTGTGTGTATAGCTTGCACTATAAATCATTTTGGATAAAAGCATCTGCCTAATGCGTAAATGTAATGTAAATGAACAGACCATTTCATGAGGCATTTTATTGTGTGTGCGCTCACATTTATTTAGATGCCCAATCCTTTTATCCCAGACATATGGTGCATTCAGTGTAAAATTTTTATGGAGCTCTAAGCACAAAGTTCGGTAGAAGCTTGCCTAATGTTTTATAAACATATTTCTTATAAACTCTTGTAGTTCTTATCAACAGTTAGCGCTCACGTTTAGCACAGACACAGTCTTGTACAGCAAGCTTTATACTGTACTGTACTTCATAATGGGCGTAATTGGACCAGTAAACTTGTGACTCTGTGTTTTTTTTTCCCTGAGACCTCCTGTTTTCTCCAGGAATCACATACAATCATTTTAAGGCTGCAAAATATCTGAATAATTGATGACTTTTCACCACTTTGCAGATCATGTATAATTCATTAATGTGTGAAAAGTTCAAGACGTTGTCATGAACTTAAAATGTGTCATAATTTTGTGGCTTGTTTTAGCATTTTTTGTAATATTTGCAACACACCTGTATTGCATTTGTTATCTGAATATGAATTTTGAATGCATGTGTGAATGTTTTCCACTTTCACTATTAAAGCTGGTTGGTGACAGGTTTTAAACTGAGCATCACAGATCAAAACAAACAACCTTGACGTGGTTTTAAATATTTCTTGTTATGAAAAGAAATCTGTCACCTGATGAGTTCTAAGGGTTTGTCAAAATAAAGCAATACATCTTCATTTAATCCTGTGAGTTCTTGGAAAAACTTTGTTTACTTCCACCTATCTAAATTTATTCTCTTTTAAGTTCAGACTTTGTTTTGTTTTACACTTACGCAACTAACAGTGAACGTTCTCAGAACATTGGCTAATGTTCCTGAGAAGATAATTCTCTCAAAATTGTTTAAGTAACGTTAGTAATTTATTAACATACATTATCATATATAGCAAAAATGTTATTCTTATATAGTTAGTAGAACTACATCTATAAATGTTGTAAATGTTCCTGTGTAATAAGTTCCTACTGGAAACTTAAGAAAATGTTCTTATGACCTAAAATTGTTAGCTAGGTTGGCATTTTTATGGCTGATATCAGGAACAATTAGGAATCTGTCAAATTAGTGAAGGGTGAGTTTGAACATTAAGCTGACAGGTTTAATTTCTGTTTAGGAAACAAGCTAAATTCTTTTTTCATCCCAGCAGGTATTGTGTGTGCGTGACTTTGTCTGCATGCATGACTTTTACATCAGACCACGCATTTATTTTTCAAGTCTTCACAACCTAGTTTTGGTAACGGTAGACAAGAGAACAATAAAAATGATCTTTATATATCTATATCTATATCCCTGCCTCAGATGGCCCACCCAAAGACCACCCACAGTCACTAACCATACGATTCATGTTTCACACAAAATCAGAAAGCGTTTATTTCAATCTGTATTTCTAATCTGATTTTCAATCTTTTTTTGAACATCTGGCGCTTTTTGTGAGTCTGCCTGCAAAGAAATCTGTTTTAACAAGGAATTGTGATTCTCTGATAATGACAGATGAATGTTCGCTGGATTTGCAGAGAGAAATAGTTTTGATACTGACTTGTGTCATGTTTTTTTTATTTCTTCTTGATACCATACTGACCGTTTTTGGCTGTTTGGTTCCATAAAGAACCTTTAACATACATCCTAAATGGTTTAGGAAAATTAGAAATGTTTCTTCATTGACATCATTGCAAAGAACCCTATAAGAACTGTGTGTATACTCACACATTCTGCCTGTTTATTAAAAATAGCAAAAAGGCCAATAAATGCAGTGCAATAAAATGCATTTAATAGGATCTCACGTCAAACAAAACAAACAGGAAAACAAACACAAAGTTCTCTTTTGTAGTGTGTGGACAATTTCTCTTCTGTGCTGATTTTGACTGAAGAGGCTTTGAAATATTACCTTTCATACGTCATTTTAAATGAAGTTGAGCTACCGGCACCTGTCACCTCTGGGCAAGCTTTCATTGTCGTACACTCGAGCTGTAATCGTGAAACACAGAAGACTGTGGTGTTGTTTGTTCTTTTCGTTCTAGTGTGCACAACACCAGCAACTTTTTGTTTGTGTATATCGGTTCTCTTGTGAATTATGAATGGAGGAGAATTGTGCACGGCACAAAATGTCTCTGACTTCAGCTTTGTTTTTGAGTTGTATTAAATCTTTGTATCTTGCCTGCTGTGAGGATGGCCACTTGTGAATCAGTGATCAGCCGGCAGGATTACGTTGGACTTTTCTTTTTTTGACTGTGCATCTGTCTCTGATTATTCTTGCTTTGAATGGCTGAAAAATAACCGGATCTCATAGAATGACACAAGCCTAAATGTAAAATTTAACCTGAAATTATCAAGATAATTGCAAGATAATTGTTTTCAGTTATTCAGTTACCACCAATCAGCTTAGATTTGGAATAAAGCTTTCAGCTTGTATGCACTACATTGATAACATAACAACCCCAGTTAACATCTACTTGCATTATATAGAAAACGACAGCCTGGATAATTCAATAAATACCTTGTATTACCTAGATATAATAATAGAAATGTCATAGAAATATACAGATTTTAAGCATCTCAAACATCCATGCATTATTATTTTCTAATGTACTCATCAATTATCTCTTCAGCGATTCGGACGCATCTACAGCCCAAACTAGTCAATTTCCAACGTTGACGATGTTTGTTGTTGTCAGTGTTTGTTGAAGGAACAACAATGTTTCTCTGCAGGGTTTTGGAGATTTGACATGGGTAATAAATAGCTGTGGATCCTCAGGTCGCTAAATCATGCCAGCTGTGGGTGGGCACGTGGGTTCTGTGTATTGTCCTAGGCCTTTGATCAGATAATTGCCCCTCAGACCCAGAGTTTGAAACATCTGAGTGTCGCTATGGTGACCAGAATCACTGTGTCTGCTGTGTTGAGTGGCTTTTAGTGATTCAAACACAACTGGACTGCAGGGCTGCTGTGGCAACTTTTAAATTTATACAGGCACCAATCCTAACACGCCTTCCTATAAATGCTAACATATATCCAGTAGATTGGCTGAATTAATGGGCTAAAGATTTAACAAACACCTATATATACCTATATATAGGTATGTATGTATATATGTGTGTGTGTATGTATGTATATATAGGTATATTTATATATGTTAATACGTTAGCAACTGATATTGGAGTCATCTTAATCCATTCACACTTTTGTACTTCATTTTAGTTATGCTATGCAGTTGTGCATGAATTCAATTCTTATAATTCTTTAATACAATTCAATGGCATTGATACATTCCTCCTCGCATTAAAACCTTGAAATCTGTCTTTGTAAAATAAACAAAGATTTGTGCGGTGGACCGTCCTGTTGTGAAAACATTCTTTTATAAAGAGATTTTTTTAAAGAGGATCTTTTGCTTTGAAAACCCTCTTCATTGCTTCTTTGTATCTATTGTTAAACACAGGGATTACACTCTCTTCCACGGGGGATAAAGGTGCAAGTTTGAATTAATGGGTTTTAGAGTGCTTGGCAATGAACAACAGCATAAAGAGACGTTAAAAGAGTCACACATCAACACATACTGTATATCTGTGCCTCGTGAAATGATGCACTTTATATTTATGCAAATTTACAAACGATTTCTTGAACTTATTATCAAAATGTGTCAATGAAAAATCATGTAAAATGTTAAATGCTCATGTTTATCATCATACAGAACAGAGTAAATCTCTACAGATTTATATTTAGACTGATATTTATCATTAGACTGTTACACTGATAAATGTGTTAATATGAACATGGCGGTGTCCACAGAAAAGTGTTTTTGCATACATGACTGATCTTATGTGGTGAAATCATTAACATGTTAAATTTCTATTTTTTCTCTCATTGCCATCATGTATGTTAACAGTTGTTAACAGATATTTATTTAGGAGCACATTAGTATCTATAATTTTCATTTACTGTTATTGAAATTCCAAAGCATTTATTAGGAAGGACAAAAAGACAGAGAGACTTAATAGTGGAACTTCTTTATTTTACATGATGGACTTATATATATACATTATGACGCGATATACATAATTTCTGTACACATTATGTAAACCATGTCATCATATTGTACATCGCATATACATCTGATAAGATAAAAGATCTTTAACATATTCATTTATATATATATACTATATTATATATATTATGTACTTCAGAAAAAGTTTTATAATCTGCGAAAACAACTCAAAATACCTTTATTCTCTCTGAGCGATCAATACTGGCTAAATGCATGTTGCTGGCGGTCACGAGTTAAATACAAATGAGGTTTATGGTCGGCAAAAGTGACATTTAATGATCTTCTTGAACGCGCTCTGGAAGTCTTTGTTGAAGTACGCGTAAATGATGGGATTCAGGAGAGAGTTGGAATATCCAAGCCAGTTAATGACGTCTGTCAGCCATACAGGCATATAGCAAGATGGACAGAAAGGCATTACGAGTGCTTTGATGAAGAACGGCAGCCAGCACAAAATAAAGGTGCCCATTATAATGCCCAGAGTCTTTACTGTCTTGCGCTCCCGTGCCAGGGCGAGTTTCCTCTTCGCCTCGGTGTTTTTCTCGTGTTTGTTCTCAAAAAGAGGGACAGAGTTTGGCGTGTTGGGCAGGGGAAGGTTGTTTTTGCAATTGCTATGAACTTCAATGATCTCCAGAGACTCGCCGTCCTCCGCGGGTTTAATCGCGCCGTTTACGCACGCGGCGGGTTTGGGTTCGACCGCGCTTTTCCAGTTTTTACCCAGCTCTCCGTTTGCTCTCTTAAAAAGAGCAGGTGACACGGTGAAGCATTTCACCCTCTTCCTCTCCGTTTTACGAACCGTTTTGCGAATGCGAAACCTGGCCGCTTTAAATATGCGTCCGTATAAGACCAGCATGAGAATCAGGGGTATGTAAAACGCGCAAAAAGTGGAGTAGATGGTATACCACGGGTCGTGGCTGATCATACAAGCCTCGGGATTTGCCATGTCTTCGGCTTTACTCTTGGGTTGCGATTTCATGATCAACATGGGTGGGATCGATATCGAAAAGCCGACCAGCCAGGTAACGGTGATGAGAAGCGCCGCGCGTTTCAATGTCCTTTTCTTCATGTAGTCTATAGGGTCGGTGATAGCCCAGTATCTATCCAAAGCTATTGCGCACAGGTGCAGAATGGAAGATGTGCAGCACAAAATGTCTAAAGATATAAAAATATCACAAGTTACCTGTCCAAGTGTCCACTTGTCTAAAACTTGGTAAAGAGCCGCCATTGGCAACACAAGCACCGACACCATAAGGTCCGTGACCGCAAGGGATCCGATCAGATAGTTCGCCACGTTTTGCAGGGATCTTTCCAAAGCGATAGCCGCCACAACACACGCGTTCCCAAATATTGAACACAGTATAAGCGCACCGATCAACACAGACGTCGAGATCTGATAACTGAGTGGCACCTTAACAGTTAAGGTGGTATTGTCGATTTGGTCACTTTCATTGTGAAATAAGGAAAATGTGTCGTTGCTTTCTTCCATGTCGGAATAATTCGCCTTGAAGGGAGCCTCAGTAAACATCGTCACTCCATACAGAGGAGCTCACACGTTTAAATGCGATGCCAACCATTAACATTGTCACTGGCGACTTGTGGCGAGGCGGGTCCATTTATATGTGCGGAGGACCAGACGTCAGTTACCTACGCAGGTGTGTCGGGTGGTCTCTATACGAAAACATGCAGACACGTTTAACTTGTACTACAACCAAGATCTTTCTCATTATATTGTAACAATGGACCTATAGGAAAGCAACTTTCCAACAGGAAATAAACGAAACTTCTCAGAAAAGTTACGTGAATGAATTCCCATGCATGTTTGAAGGAGAGCGTATTGAAGTGAAGTTTCTCTTCACAAAACAAACTTTTCTGTAAGACGCGAACGCAATCGCAGTTTAATTGTATTTGCGCTACCGCCACCTGCTGTAAACTTTCTGCTGGAGAAACTTTTACATCCAAACTCATTCATCTCAAACGCATTTGATAAAACAAACAGTCAAATATTTGTATGGACTGAACCTCTTGTTTACTGCGATGGGTGATTTTAAATCGCTGGGAAAATGCGTTTTAAAACCAATCTTGTGTGCTTCGTGTCTGGGATTTATGTCCCTTTGCGGCGTCCGTAGTGAAAGCTAGCGCACAGCAAGTTACCATTAATCTGTTGTTTTTAGCCGCTTAGCTAAACAAAGAAGTGCTTCAACTTCAAGATACGACACAAAGTAAATGGCCGCTTCCTTGGTAGGACATGTTTTTATAAATGCATGACTTGACATATTTAACCGAGACAGCAAACAAATAATTTGCAATATCGGCTAGGAAAGAAAAACACCAACCGGTACGAAAACAATGTATTTACTGGCTGTGTTGTTTACATGTGTGTAACACACCACGCGTGTAATGTCAGATTATTACATTGGTATTATATTATAGCGATTTTAATGGCGATTATTTATGCATTTGTATTATTTATTTGTATTATATGTCATGCAAGCAAGTGTATTGTAATAACGTTCAGAAAAATCAGATTATAACGTTGCACATTGACGACAACCAAGGCTATTTTAATAACATCGAAACGCGTTGGTAGTATATAAAGGCAATTGTGAATTTACGTAAGGATTCGTGTGAGATTGAAAGTAAAGTTTGTTTTATTAACATTTCAAACAGCCAAAAGAACCGGATCTGTCAGGATCACTAGCAGAAACCGCAAATCTTCGCTGCAGGAAATGCCGCAGATGTGTCATAGACTCATGCAGTCTTCTTAAGGTGTGTAAAATGTGCTGTTTATGTCTTACAGTGACATAAATGTGTGTAGATTACATCCCAACACTGCTTTCTGAACTGTTAAACGTGCTTGTCCTGTTATTTAACTTCAATAATATTAATAAGTAAAGGGATTTTATGTGTATGTGTGTATATTTATCTGATATTTGTTTGTGTATTAATGCAGATGGTGTCACCTGGTGAAGCTGCAGTCACATGTAGTGTGTGGCATTTAAATGTTGAATCTTTGCCAGACTGGATTCTAGAAAGTGTTAATCAGGTATTGAGTTTTTCTTATTGTAAATTAAATGTATATTTAGTTATATTTCATGCCATTTTGACTATTGGCAATGATCAGTGTTCTCGATATATAGTGATGTATTCTGATGAAATAGATATTTTCCACAGGTCCATTGGACAGTGGGGAAATTAAACTGCCAGTACTGTGGAGCCCGTTTGGGGGGGTTTAATTTTATTAATTACTCCAAATGCACCTGTGGACATGATACAACTGTGCATCTCAGTAAGAGTCGTGTAGACCAGGATTTAAGACCTGATGTCCTCCTGAAAAGACCAGGTAGGTCTAAAGAGTCTTCTGAGAGAAGGGAGTTGGAAGGGAGAACAAGTTCCTCAGCAAGTTCCTCAACAAGTTCCTCCAGGACTGTGTTCCATGCAGTCACTGCTGGTGGTGAACTTGAGGTGGAGAACATTGAGGAACCACACATTCTTGGAACTGTTGAATTGGACACAGATGTTTTACCTTCTGAATTGCTACATCCATCACAGCTATCTGATTATCAGGAGAACTTTGAGGAGCACCGTGCGGATTCAAGGATGAGTGCCTCTCCGGACCTAGCAGTGGATTCGGGGGGTATCAGACCCAGGGTGACAGAGGGGCCATCAAGAAACCTCTCCCCCAACCCACAACCAAAGCTCTCCAAGAAGGAGAAAAATCGCCGGAAGAGCTTGAGAAGAAAGCAGAGGAAAAGGGAACGTTGGATTCAGTGGCAACAACAGGCAAAAGATCTGGTGAGATATGAGCTTGTATTTATGACTTCAAGAATCAGAATAAGAGTAAATAATATTTACAAACCACATTTAATTTTGCCATGCAGTACCACAGCATACATCATACTGCAGTAGATCCATGTTGAGCAATTACATACATTTTCCCCTAAAATATAACTTTGTTTACAATTCTGCAGACACAATTAATAGACTGGAATTGCATAAGCATTTAAAAGACATTGTAAGTTCAATTCTGGATGGCACACAACTCTGCTATCTAGTTTGTTTAATGTATGAGGTGGCAGACAAGCACGAAATGGATGTGAGTTATTAGATGAGGAGCTGCGTTGTACTGGAGAGAGTTCTGGCATGGAGCCAAAAATAGATCCGTGGATCAGGACAGGCATAAATCCACATGCTGGGTGGCTGCAAAATCCTCAGGATCTTATTAAGCCATTTGCAGCGGCACATGACTCCTGCAGCAGGTGTTATTTTGTTGGAGAACGGATGGATCAAGAAATGTTGTGAGCAGGATGCGAACTCACCTCACCAGCATTAGCACTATAGCTTAATGTGTCAGTATGCATAAACATGCCTGTGCGGTAATCACCAGACAATGGCTCAGTTTTTCAATGCTTTTATAATCATATTGGGAATAAGAATATTTTGTGTTTTTATTCCACCCATCAGGCTATAAAGTTGGACCTGACAAGCAGTGATGATGAAGAGAAGGAGGGGCTTACATGTGCTGTGTGTTTAGACGTGTACTACAGCCCTTACAAGTGTCAACCCTGCAGTCATGTGTTCTGTGAGCCCTGTCTGAGAACACTGGCTAAAAACCGGCCAAGCAACACTCCCTGTCCTCTCTGCAGGACCCTCATATCCCAAGTGCTCTTCCAGGAAGGTGAGTGGAGAAGAACACCAGAAATAGAACACCATCAATCTTGTTGGTCTTTGTTAGTTTTTTTTTGTATTGTTTGAAGGAACTTTAACAAACGAATATCTGACCACCTGATAAACCTCTTATTTCAGAACTCAATCAAACTACAAAGACTTGCTTCCCAAAAGTTTATTGGTCACGACACGAGACCTTTCAAAAGACCAACTACTCCAAATGGCCCCTGCCCAACTGCCCGAAGCGCTTTCGTATTTTTTGGGGTTTGTCTTTTTAGGTCAATCAAAAGCGTATTACGGTAACACCCAATGATGTTTTAGTCACATGCTGAAGTGATTTTGTTGTTGGTTCAGGGTTTCAGAGACATGTAGGATCTCCTGGTCGCTGGCAGTTTCCCCACAGAGCGTTTGGGCTGGATGTGTTGGACCTGGGTGACATGTGGGGCTGGCCGTTTGACATCGACTTTGTAATCATCTCCATTTACTCTCTGCACTGGGTGCTGGCCTTTATTATCTTCTGTGGCCTTTGTTACTTCTTCTTGTTCTGACGTGTGGCGGGTCGAATCTCACTTTGCGGCTACCGGACAATGAATGTTGTTGACGGTGGATTCCATCAAGTGCCTCATTCTTTTACTCCAATGTAGCGTCAGACATAGGCAACGTGATGAAATAGGACTATAGAATTAAGCTATTCGCGTGTTTGTTTGTGGTTTAGGTCTTACCGGGTTTGTGCAATCCATAGCAGTTAGTTTTTAATCTAATATCCGCCTTCACCTTACCCCTAAACAGTGTTTTAATGCTGTAGAAAGCGTAAAAAAGCAATAATCCACCGCATAATGTTTATTTGCTATACTTTTAACACCGAGTTGTCTTTGCTTTAGCTGCTGTTGAACAGTTGTGATGTTTTGCTTTTGAACTAATGAACATTCATCTTCTGCAACAAATCTATGCGGATTAATAATAGTTTTAATGGCTTCTTTTACACAGTAAAATGGTGAAGAACTTTTGTGGGTATGTCACTCATCTTTTTTTAACGTCACGTCATTCAATGTTGCTTTGGTTATTTTTTAATCCCTGTTCTGCACAGAATTGGTCTCCTGACGGGGCAGATTTTTACCCCTGATTAATCCCACCCCAAATGCATGGGCTTTGGTGTTACTAACAACGACTTTAAGCAGGGATTAATCGCAGAGATGCCCATTACGAATTAAATACATGTTCTCGTTTTTCATTCCCGGGCGCTCGTGCTTTTTTGACGAAAGCCCTCAGCCGCGGAGCTTAAGCGGCGCTCGGCCCTCAACAGGGGTGAAGGTGACTCGCCCGTTCGCGCAGGCGATGCAGCGTCGCGGACGCTCGCTCGGCTCCGTCTCATCACTCTAATCTTCGACAGCCGAGAAACGACCCGCATTTGAGGTCTCTCCGCAGAGCCCAGGCGCACTGAAGACATTTTCTCAGTGGGGTGGTTTTGGTCGTGGATGCGTATGCATGTGTTCTGCACCGAACGGGCGCAAGAACCGCCCCAGATCCGGAGCCAACATTTTTCAAATCGGCAAGTCTGCGTTGCGGGATCCGGAGCGTCGGGAGAGCACCGAGAGCACGCGGAGAGCGCAGCGGGCGATGGATGACTGTAGAGCGGTGAGTGTGCTGCATTGTCACCCCTTCATGTTCAAGCGGTGTTTTCTCCAGGAGGCAGCCGTGACAGGTGCTGTAGTCAACTGCGGATGCTATTTTAAGAAGGGCTTTTAGTTGCACCTTGACAGATATTGGTAGTAAGTTCACAGGTGTAAATCGGTAGTATTTGCGCGTGACTGAAGGAAAAATACACAAGCCGTCATTACATTGTAATACAACTGGTGGGTATATTATAATCTAAAAATGGATGCATTGAACGTGATTAATTGCCCCAGTCCCATAAATAGCCCGCTAACCTCCCATTACAGATTTGTGTGGTTGGCGATCATGCGCGGACATTATATCTTCATATGCAACAATTGTTCAGAAAGGACATCCCATGTGTTGCTATGGGGCATCAACATAATGGCAGCCCGGCTCGTGTTTACACACACACACACACACACACACACACATTTTCTAAAAATAGTCCTAGAGGTGCACTGAGGTGGATGGGTCTCATTTTTAGACTGTCCAGGAGTTCAACACCCTCGTGGCCCTGCATCGCGAGCAGGTCATCTCCATTGGCGAGAACGCAATTGACTGTCCTTCTCTGAGGGCGCAGATGCACAAGACCCGCATCAAGGGATGCGCAGTAGCCCTGTCCGCCTACCACAACCTCATCGCGATTTCTGGGTGAGACTCTCGGTTACTATTTGAGGATGAGGTTGCGGTTTTGATTGTAAATGGTTTGTCTTTGTTTATCTTGTCGCAGGCCGGAAGATGGTGAAATCCACCCGGAGATCTGCAGGTTGTTCATTCAGCTTCAGTGCTGCTTGGAGATGTACATTACGGAGATGCTGAAGTCTATGTGTCTGCTGGGTGTACTGCAGCTTCATAGGAAAGGTGTTGTGTCAATGACAGCCGACAGGGGGCAGCAAATTCTTCAAAAATGCGAACCTGAGTACATAAAGCTAATACACTGCATGGTGAAATTGTGCTGTCGCTCTGAAGGGGGCAGGATGCAAATAAACACAACAAATGCATTAAACAGCCCTCTGGAGAGCTAACTGTCTAAAACAGTTATGGCAGCATTTTCTTATATATAATTGAATAATTGTTTCACACAGGCAATGATATGTGTTCAGAGCCGAACATGGACTGCAGGGTGGACGAAAGCTCGGATGTTCCGATGCTGGAAGATCGGTCGTCCTCACCTGTGGATTTCCCCCAGGAATCTTGGCTTGTGTGTACAGACATTGAAAACATAGAGAGGTAAACAAAACAACATGCAGACTAGGAAAGACGGCTTTAGAAGATGCATGGCACTGTGACGCTGTAGTGTATTACTCAAAACCTGACGTTTATCAGGTGTTTTTGGCTTTTTAAGTTGAGAAATTTAAGATGTGCAATTTCTTGCAGTGATATCAGAGAAATGAGGAACCTTCTAAGCAAACTCAGGGAGAAGATGCCTTTACCGCTCAAAAATCAAGGTGAGTCTAAATAAAACGCTTTGTTATTTGTAGATTTAATTCTTTAAAAAAAAAGGTTATTTTACCTTGTAACTTGATACTTTTAGATGCTATTTACCTCTCTAAATTTTGAACAGTTTTAAACAAAATGTTTTTAGTGTATAGATCTAATATAAGATTCAAGTCTCTTAGATTCTAATAAGATCTAAGATTGTAATTTCTTCCATGTGTATAGATGACAGCAGCCTGCTAAATTTAACCCCTTACCCGCTGGTGAGGCAGAGGAAGAGACGATTCTCTGGGCTTTGTTGCCTCGTGTCTGGATGAACCCTCAATACGCTCTTCTTTGACCCTTGACAGTTAGTGCAACTTTTGTCACCTCTTAATGTTAGTTTCTCTACCACGACTGTCGCTGCTCAGTCCCAAAACCACTTAATCGTTTTGTGTGGAAGAACAGAATCCCATTTATTCAAAACTCTGTTTTACAGTAGAATCCATTACTTACCGAGAGATCCGTTCCCTGTCATTTGTTGTGAAATCATATGATTGTATAAAAATTGAATGAAATCTTTACGTCCAAAAAAACGTCTCTGATATTCTACCTTATTGTTTCTCATAGAGTTTGTTAGAGAGAGAGAATGTTTAATGCAGTCTTTTTCATCTACTTGACTTTCAGTTTAGAAACCCTCACACACGTTTAGTCACTGTGTAATGCTTTTAATTTAGTCTTCCAAAAGAGAAAATGTTGTTAAAGTATATTAGTTTTAAGGGCACAGGAGCGCTCTGCACTAAAGCCATCATAAGTTCATTCTAGGCTTGAAACAAATATAACACAATAAAAATCATCCGTGTAAATAATACAAATAATTGTAAATAAAACATTGTATTAGTTTGAATTGATTTATTTTCCATTTGTCCACACATCAGGTTTGTACAAATGCATGATTTTTTTGTTTTCAAATGTCAGGTGTCTAAATATGCAGTTACAGCTCATATCAAGTTAAACGTCATTTTCAAACAATAATAAAGATATTTGTTTACTGTATTGTTTTGTTTCATTGTATAATAATTGACTTTGTTTTTAACTCCAAACAAAACAAGACAATTATTTTTTACGTCTTTAATGTCTGCATAGTTTAAGTAGTGATGCTTATTCTGAAAAGGACAGAAAAATAAAGGAATGAAAACGGAGCTAAAGCATTGGAACAATCTCTTATTTTGCTTGCAGGGGAAAAGCGACAACATCCTCCAGTGATAAATGGCACTCGTATAACCCTCACATTCCCATGGTCAGAAGGGGTGGGTGGGTCGTGGGGTCTAAGAGAGGACTTCCAGCTGGAGGGATTTACTGGAAGTTAAGGGGGACGGACAAATTGTGAAAGAGAGAAAGAACTAAAGAGGAATTTCCTGAGTTCCATTTTAGCGCAACTGATATTTTCTTCTGCAATGTTGATGTTTACTGATGTTGCTAATCCTAACAGAGACGAATCAGGTGGGATTGTTCATGCATGTGTAAATTTGGGGGTCTGGATTTAATACGTGAGTATTATTTGTTTATTTAAATATACAGCTCTGTTAATGTTTAAGAGGTGTTAACCTAATTTAACAATTTTATGATCATATTTATTTAATATCACAATGGCAATTATTCCAGTTTTGCATTTTTGGAGATTATATACATGATAATATACAGAAGTACACATGTATATTATTTAATACATATTTTTATAAATTACATTTAGCATAACGTAGCATAACAATTTAAAAGACTTTTTTGACAAGAAATTCTTGCCAAAATTGACAAGAATGTTTTGATAGATTTGGCTTCATAAACAGCCAAATATTTGGTTTATAAAAGTGAGATAAACATTAACATGAAGATTTGTGCATGTGTGAAAATGATGGTGTCTATGGACATAAAGCATCATTGGTGTCCGTTTTGATTATAGTTACAAAACCATCAGCCCAGACATATGAAGTTCAGTCAGTCCATCATCTCCATGGATCTTTGTAGCATTTCCTTTATCATACTCTGCACCCTTGTCTCAGTCACCCCCACCATGGGGTGTTTCTGTGACCATTACCCATGGAGTTCATGGTCTTATTGCACCAAGACCTGTAACTCTGGAACCCAACAACGCACAAGGTAACCTGTATTTAACGCAATATGCTTCATGTTTAAAGCTGCAATCCGTAACTCTGTTACAAATAAACAAACATCAGTTATTGTACATAAGAGATCGCTGTTCAAAATGGTCTCCTTACCTCAATCCAACCTAAACAGTGATTATTTAACAATGATTTTTACAAACAGAGATGGCGCTAGAGAGGCGAAGCTATAAAGGATTGCAGCTTTAAAGGCATAATTCTTCATTGCGTGAAGTGTATGTTTAATCGCATTACTGGTGGGCTGCACTTGTGGTGTTGCAGGGCTGTGAAACACGATGAGCACTGGTTCAAAAACAATTGTGCATTGCTGTGCCAGACTTATGAGAGCAGATTGTGCAATATTGAGACATGTCCAATAAACTGCCAACTGCCTGAGTTTGGACCTTGGTCAGAGTGTTCACCATGTGCCAAAAAATCGGTGAGTACAACAAAGAAAGCAGTACTTTCAACATGTAGCCTTTTAAGTGTGCAAGTGTGTATGTGTGTGATTTAGTTCAGGACCAGGTCGGTCCTGATCCCAGCTCAGTTTGGAGGGGAAGATTGTATGGAGCCTCTTATGGAGGAAAGACCTTGTCACCCTTCTAAGGAGTGCAGGATTGAGCCTGTCAACTGCAAAGACATGTTCACCTGTGACAGCGGTAAATACTATCCTAGCCTGGTTATCTTCACAACAACATCCTGTTGTTCCTGGTATCCTTAATGTAATGACATATAATTTATTCACCTTACATATAGAAATATATACAGTATCATATGCTGTGCACTGAATAGATTTATGTTCTTTAAAAAAGGTTCTTTCGCAATGCTGTAGAGGAACTATTTTGGCAGATGGTTCTGTAAAGATCCTTTAACATCTGAAACTTTTTGGTTTCGCAGTTCCAAAAAAGACTGCGAACCAAAAAGGTTCTTTAAACTATAAAAGAATAACAAATGTAAGTTTTTAAAGACAAAATGGTTCTGTGGGGAACCGAAATGGTTCTCCTATCTCATCGCTCATAGAACTTTTGTTTTTAGGAGTGCAGGATCACTGAGATTGTCTCTTTTTTGTGACTAAAGGAAGATGTATAAACGCCAGCTTGGAGTGTAACAAGCAGAACGACTGTGGGGACAACTCTGACGAGAGAGACTGTGGGCAAATCAAACCAGTCTGTGCGCGGGATCGATTTCATCCCGTTCCCGGAGCAGATCTGATTGGCTATGGGTAAACACCAGCTTGCGATGAGATGACAACAACTGAGCAAGCTTTCGTTCTATTGTTGTATTAAACAAAACATAGTTACACATCTGAGATTTTGTTCTATTTAAAAAGTCAGAGTTTGTATGTGTAAATTAGATTTGATGCTATAGCAGAGGAGATGAGAGGGGCTGTCCTGGACAACACATTTATGGGGGGGCACTGCACAGTACAAAGACAAGGACCCACCAGGAAGTACTATCGGATCCCTGCCAATATTGAGAAGTTTGACATTAAGGTGGGCAGAAGATCCCTCTGTTTTTTTATTAAAAATTGTTTTATTACAACAATTTTTATTACTATTTGCATGTATTACAAACAACACATTATGTAATTAAAGCTTTAACTTAAACCGATTTCTTAAAAACACATGAAATATTAAGTTGCTGGGATGTTTGATGGTGTAGTTTGATGATTTTTTTCCAGGTTGAAAATATTGAAGATGTTAAGAAGAATGAAGTCATACCTGAACAAATTACGCTGACCAACACTGAGTCCCAAGCAATGGAACAGATAGTGAATATACATGATATATTCAAACTGTTACAGTTTATGTGGTCTAGGTCAATAAAACCTGGCCTTTTCAAAGAAGTCATCAAAGCTTCTCAACAAAAGGCAAGCAACCTTTTAAATTATGCTCATATGTGCCTATATTATCTGTATACAATACACCAATAATATATGTAAATAAAATTGTTAATATGATTATTGTTATGTTTTTATGCAGGACTCTAAGTTCTACAGGGTACATCAGGTTGTTGCCACATCAACGTTCAAAACGAAATCCTCTGAACTCTATCTGTCCGATCCGTTCCTTCAGTTTTTAAACAGTCTACCATTAGAATACAACTATGCCCTGTACAGACAGATCTTTCAGAAGTTTGGGACACATTATTTTGGCTCTGGGACATTAGGGGGAAAATATGACCTTATTTTCCAATTTAATCGAGAAGAATTAAAAACCTCTGGTGAGAAGACATTATCTTCTATAGTTTGCATAACAGAACCTGGTCATGTGTTGCTCTTGTGATTATATTATATTTGTTCTTCTGATATTGAAACATAAGGCCATTGTGTTTATGGTTTGTCTTACATTTCCCAGGACTGACAGAAGAGGAAACTAAAAATTGCTTTGGTCACAATTCCAACATCAACTTTATAATCTTTCAACGTTTTTCACATAGTTCCACATGTGGGACAAATAAAATCAAAACAGAATATGAAGGTAATTTAACATCTCTGAACTCTTTGGCCTTCAGATATGCAACAATTTTTAAACGTTCTCTTTTTTTGCCTCCATTTGTTGGTTCTTGTCCTTACCAGGGTCAATAATAAAAGCATCAGAGAAGTGTTTCACATCCGTGCAAGGAGGAAGAGCTGAATACTCAGCCCAGCTAGCCTGGGAAAATACGGGCGTACCGCCTGATAGCTCTATATACCAGAACTGGGTCAAATCTACAATAGACAATCCAGCTGTCATAGATTTTCAGGTTAGGAGGACAAATAAAATTGCATCGGTTTTGGAATCAGACACAGATGAACCTGTAAAATTGTCCAGTGTGAAAAAATACTGCACTATTGAAATTCTTTACTGCTAAACAAGTACAGAGTGTTTTAATCCCTGCCAGATTAATAACCACTGGTCATTTTTTAACTAGCTGTTGCCTTTAGTGGATTTGGTGCGGGGCTTTCCCTGTGCTGTGACGAAGAGACAGCATCTTCATAAAGCCCTGAAGGAATATCTGACAGAATTTGATTCCTGTAAGTGTGCCCCGTGTCCGAACAACGCTCGCCCGGCTCTCTCCGAAACCCAGTGTGTTTGTATTTGCCAGACCGGGACCTACGGAACAAACTGCGAAAAACGGGCCCCGGACTACACTACAGGTTCATATGCAAGCATGCAAATGTTTTCCTTATGTAACAATTCTAGTGATAGGACCATCCTATTATTGCACTCAGACTGCATGCAATGATTGGATGAACTTTTAATGGCCCTATGCCTTACATGGACGATATAAATATATTTAGACTACTTTGCTAACAAATGTTACATTACAAAAATGTGTCTACCTTGGCTTTAAGAGGTGCACATAAGACGATGTCTGTGGACTATTAACGCATAGTGTATCTGTTTGTTCTGTGGTCTTTTTGCTCCACAGACGCAGTTGATGGACGCTGGACTTGCTGGAGTTCCTGGAGTACCTGTGACGCCACCTTGAAGAGACATCGCTCACGCTCCTGTAGCAACCCTGCACCCCACAGTGGGGGCAAACCCTGCCAAGGCCCTGATAAGCAGATGGAGGAATGTACCATCTCTATATTTCAGGAGTAGGGGCCCATTTTATCTTCTCACAGTTGCAGAGGTTCCTCTGAATGCTCCTTGTTCATGATTGTCTGTCTATTTCATAGGCAAAATGTGTGTATTAATGATGATGACTTTGTGACTGAGGGGGACAGTGAAAGCAAGTTGCCACCTGGAGCGTCTGGGTGTCCAAAACCCAAAGCACCAGCCAACAGCCACCTGAGGGTGAGGAGAAACAAGATCTTCCTTCTTTGCTGTCCACAAACTTTTCCTTTAAATCTCAAACAATCCAATCTTTCTCTTCATAATTCCTGTTTTTATCTCCATTTTCCTCCAAATTTCTCCTCTGATTTCAGATTAACAAGCGTGTGTATGATTATGGAGATCACGAGGAGTTTGTTTGCTTCACCGGCTTTGAGTTGGATGGATACCAGTTCATTCACTGTCTCCAAAACAGTTCCTGGGAGAATCCAAAGGGGCAATGCATTAGTGAGTCACGGAAACTCTGTTCAGTTGCCTGTTTTCCCATACGGTTTTTATAGTATGCGTTTTTCTTTTCCAGAAAAGGTTTGCCCCAAACCCACAGTTCCTGACGACATGATACTACACCCAGACAACACGGAGTATAAAGTGGGAAGTGCCTTCATGCTGGTCTGCTCTGACAGTGGAATGAGCCCCTCAGGTCATCAATATTACACCTGTGGAAACAGTCTCACCTGGGAGCCAAGCATTGCACAGGACATACACT
Source organism: Yasuhikotakia modesta (assembly GCA_036877545.1). Lineage (NCBI taxonomy): Eukaryota > Metazoa > Chordata > Actinopteri > Cypriniformes > Botiidae > Yasuhikotakia > Yasuhikotakia modesta. Next base: position 18,364 of record JBAJNP010003905.1, read on the forward strand.
GCAAGACTGGTACTAACTTAAGTCACTTTAGCAAATACTTCCAAGTAACATCTTACTTAAGTAACATTCATAGCTGTAGCTGCTTCAATGATGCTTATGTAAATGTGGGCAAATAAATAACATTTGATTTTTTTTTTTGCAGTTAAACCTTTTGTGACAGACATTAAATGTAGCCCTGGAGAGGTGCATGATGGGAGTAAATGTAACTGCATGCCTAAAGAAAGCTGCAGGTTTGTAAAGGTTTTGTTTAATCGTCGCATTTCGTTATGTGACGGGCTGTTAGGGATCTTAACATGTTGTGTGCTTGTGTGTTTTTTCTCCTGCAGAGATTATAGGGCAGACTTTTGCATTTTTGACGCGTCAATGGAGACCAGCATTATGATGTCTTCCTGCGCGTTTCACGCGGGCCGTTGTCACGGCGACAGATTATACTTTATGAATAAAGGACCGTGCAAAACCGACACAGACAGTCTGGAATGGGCCAAATTCAGGGCCCGTGTATCCGAGCGGAGCTCAGTGCAGGTGTCCTGTGGGCAAGACACCTGTTACGAGTGGGAGACATGCACAGGTGCAGATTTTAACATGAATAAAATATGCTGTTATGTAGCGTATCATTCTAGCATTATTTGTTGTCTTTTCTTCTTAGTGTCGAATACGTGCGAGTGCAAGCTTCCCAAAGACTGTTCAAAAGACGGAAAACACGTCTACTGTCTGAAAATTCTGAGGACAAAGAGCACAAGAAGCATGAACTTGTGTTTCATGGCTGCTATGAAGTGCAACAAAATGGAATTTGAGATCGTCAATGAAGGTTCCTGCACGAGTGCTTAAATGTTCACGGATGTTTTTGGCATTGAATTTTTATGGAGTTTTTCAGCATTTTGATTTGTGCAAATAACCTAATATTGTTTTTAATTACTCTCAGCATGCTATGCAGTTATTTTTTCATTTACATTCGAAATTTGCTAGATATTAATGCACAATAAACAGCAGATTTAAAATGTTACAGTAATAGGTGTGATTTATAAGATAAAACCTCTTTTTAGCATTTTAACTTAAAACTTAGCACAGCCAAGCTCAAGTTTTATCAAGATGTTTCTCTGTTTTCTCTTACGGACTTAGAGACTTTGTATGCATTTGAACTTTGCATTTGAACAATTTTTAATAAAAAACTTCAACATTAGTTTACATTAAAACAAACATTACTTACAGTAAAACATCACACAATTACAGGCAAAGCACTCAAACATGATGAAACGCCTTTATGTCTGACAGTGTCCAATGCTAAGTACAGTGATCTGTTTTCCTCTGCATTTCCAAGCCCCTGCCTCACACTCTGACATCATCCCAGGAGCTCCGCCCATTATGGAGGCACAGAGGTGGGTGGAGTCATCAGAGCAATCTTCAGGATCTATACATTCACACCTCAGCCCTGCAGACACAGAGTTAAGGTTCATAAAGAACATGTTCTATGATCAAACATCATGATATATAAAGATCTAAAGTTCTACAAAGTTCTACCAGTGCATGTCTCCCAAGGTTGGCAGTCCTGACAGGAAGTAAATGTAGTTTCTGGCCAACTACACGCGCTGTCCTGCAGGAGAGAGAACTTCTGTCCCAAACACTGCACAGCTCCCAGCTGACAAACACTCATTCTGCTGACCCGGCCGGGACGCACAGAGGCACAGACGTGGAACGACCCCCTGGTTGACATACCATGGAGAACTGACATTAATGCATTATCCTCCATGTACTATTATCTAACATATTCAACAACGTAACTATCACACTTACTTGCACTCATAGGGCATTTTGCAAACACATTGACCCTTTCCCAGTTTTTCCCACGGTTTGCAAAGCAGGCCTGGCTGGGTGGGTACAGCTTCCACTAATTGAAAATATAAAGTATGTTGTTGTTATTGGTGTTGTGTATAATGTTTTTGTTTATGTGCATTTGCAGACACTTTAATCCAATGCAACTTTCATTGCATTCAAGCTTCACTTTAATCAGTGCCAGTTAATCTCTGGGAGTCAAACCCACAACCTTTTGCACTCCACCAGCTGAGCTACAGGATCAACACTGTACCTGGTTGGCACAGGACGCTCTCAGGTTTTGGATACCAGCGGAGGCCAAGACGGCACAGGATTTCTGCTTCCCCTTCTCGCTGCATCCCAGGTGGGCATGACAGGGACACATTTTCCCCAATTTGATACGTTTGTTTTGAGGGTGTGGCAATGACATCCTTCAAAATGGGTGGAGGGTCACATGCAGCTTCTGGTGAAGAACATACGATGAAGAAGACGCTATCTAAGATGCTGTTCTTGTTGACAGGAAGCGGTGAGGTGTGGTGTTTTACTTTTGCACTCCATGGAGAACGTTCTCCAGCTGAGGTTCTCCGTACACTCCGCTATCGGATCCCCAATGAGATCGTATCCGTCAACGCAGGTGTATTCAATCTTACTGTCCACAGGATAGATGTCTTTCGGATCCTAAACACACACAGGTAAACTAAATGACTCCATTTCCCACAAACCACTGGTGAATATATCTGCACTGAGGAGAAACTTACCAGAACAAATCCGTTTTTTAAAGAAGGCGGGGCTCCGCATGATCTCACCGGAGTCGCTGAAGGATCAAAGCAGTGAGGCTCCATCATTCTACAACACAAACAGTGTCACCATAAAAATCCACTGTTTATAAATAATTTAAATGCAGAAATTGTTTGTTCTCACTTCAGATGTTCTAGATCAGGGTCTTCACAGCGTCTGCGTTCCGTGGTTTCCCCCACGCAATGTCTGCCTCCGTTTCTTGGGGCAGGATTATTGCATGCACGAGTTCTTGACCTTTGACCCTGCGAGCAGCTAGTCCAGGCGGACCAGCAATTCCAGCCTCCGTCAATCACTCCTAAAAATACACCACCATTTTTTTTAAGGTGTTGGCGTAACGTTTTAAAAACGTTACAGAATGTAAATGTTTGAATAACCATGCAATAATGTTAAAACAATCTATAAAACTGCCCTAGCCCTAACTTTCAAATAACATTTTAAATGTTTTTGTAACTCATTGGAAACGTTGCAGAAATGTTCTTACAAGCTAAAATTGTAAAACCACTAACTGATTTCTACAATGGACAGAGAAGCAAATGTGTTTTATAACTCTGAGGTTTTTGTAAGCTGTCCCATTCATCTCAATATCAGTTGTTTGGCTGTCACAGGAGCCCATAAAAGTATGTGATTTAAATCTGGCTTCTTTGCCCAGTTCTGCAGGCAGGTTTTAAAAGCCGATCACAAGAGCTTTAAATGTCATCGTCAAACGTTTTATTGGCGACTCTCTGAACAGACAGCGCACAGAAACATATATATCCACAATGTCATGCTTTTAAAAGCCTTACAAAAATAGTCTTGCATAAAACATCTGCTATAACAAAATATTTACGATTTGTATATTGCTTGCAAAAACGAATCCATTGCAATACATTTTCTTTTTCTGAATGGTTGTCAATGAAGAAATACAGTGTATTTACTGTACGTGTTCAAGATGTAACCTCACTCTTTCCACAGCTGGTGTGACTCCATACCTGGTTGTTCTCCAAGCACATGGCCGTTCTGGCAGGCGTTTCCACTGGTGCCCGGCCTGCACACACAGGTGCACAGACCTTCATTGAGAACCGGCATGCCATTGTTCTGACACGGCCTGCAGTGGCAGGGGTTCTGCTCCTCCAGATGGACCTCCAGCGCCCTCCTCAGTAGAAGTTTCTTCAGCCCGGCACACGGCACCTCCTTGACCAGTTCGTATATTGGCCTCAACTAGGAATGAGGTACCGTAATGTAAATACTTTAATTTGCATTTACTTACCATAATCGTGTGGTTTGCTTTGGAAGACTTTAACTTTGTACCTTTTGATTTATCACTTTAGGAAAGTCCTTCACGGAACCGGCCCACTTGGAATACATCTGTTTGTTATTATCGGGGTTCTCCCAGTCCAGAAGACTTAGACCTGCAATATATCCGGTGTGTCCTCCTATAATGTCTGTTTTTACTTGCATCTGTCTATTACCGCTTTCTGAAAAAACATACATGATGTTGTATATGATGTTGTTTAGGTTTTTCAGCAATCAGATGTACATTTAGTGACATAGACTGAATGAGTGTCTGTCGTTTAGACTCACTGTTGAGACTCTCAATGGTCTTCATGAATTTGACACACTTCGTTGTTCTCTTTTTATAGAAGAGACGTCGCTTAACGCGTGTGATGCACTGGTGGAAGTCAACATCTGTTCTGCCTGCGTTCATAAGCAAAGCAAAAACCAGCTTACAAGGAACCATCTCAGAACATTGGCTAATGTTCTTTAAACATTCTCTCAGTTATCAAAGAAGTTTTTGTAGTCAAGTTAGTTGAATGTTTTTTGTTTGTTATTTATCATAAATCACAAACGTTTTCTGAAGTTGTTAGTGGAATGTTTTTTAAACAAAAACTTTACTGATAAAAATGTTTCATCACCAAACAGTAACGTCTTAAAATCTGGACATTTTCCTTCACCTTCTTAGAACTTTCAAAAAACGTTTCTGTTTCCCAATGGAAACATCAGGAAAATGTTCTTACACCAAATAAACTTAGCTGGGAACACAAATCATATGTTAAATGTTACCAGGGTGAAACTGATTTGAATACATACTCATGTCCATCATATTGTTTGCATCCAGCTCCAGCAGGGCCTGGTATTGACCCCCTAAAGACCCCTGTTCCATATAGTGGGTACCGTAGCGCTGTAGAAAGACTCGATAGGCTGCTGGGTCGTATGTGCTGGGCAGGGCGGAAAGATCTTTCCAGAAGCCTTCAGATAGAGGGAGATACTGAGGAGCATTGTTCTGGAACTGAGCCACCTCTACATTATTCTTGATGATTAACAAGTGATATTCCTGTAAGACAGAAAAATAGCTAGTATTTATGGTGTGATATCAACTGATTATATCCATCCGAATGAAATAAAACAGACTTGAACTGCACCTTATCTCGCTTGAGTTCATTATGAAAGGTTTTGTGGTCATGGCCTCCTCTGATTCTCTTCCTGTCCTCCTCGTGCCTCATGTAGGACCAGGAACTGTTATAATACTCCTCATTGAAGTCATTCTCCACACTGACCTGAAAGGAAGCACCAGACACTGTTAGTTGGACGAGTCAAAATGGTCTTATAGCTACTTTTGCATCTTCTGTCGGATCTTGGGCATGGTTCTTAAATCTCTTGCTTACCTGAAAGGTGTATCTCAGCAGACTCTGTGGAAGCCTGTAGAAATCTTGGTGGTCTCCACTGAATACTTTTCTGCACAGCCCACCAAAGCTACGGGTGTTGATGACCCCAGCTTTCAGTTCACCCGTTAGCACGTCAAACCTACCCAAAACCATTGAAGTATCAAACTCACAGTTTTCTCATTGACAGTTCATTTTGATGGAGGTATTTTTACCCTCTTCCTGTGAGGTCAGAGTTGGGCGGTGGCTTCTGTTCATTACACGCTGCTGAGCCGCTGCAACGCCGTTCATCCGATCCATCCTCACAGTCCTGGTCCCCGTTACACTTCAGAGCTTCACTGATGCACTGACCTACACCCACAAACAGCTCCATAAACTTCAACTCTGTGATATTGTTCATAAACTTCCTTTTGCCTTTTAAATAAAGTATTTTTATTCATGCAAGTTGAACAGTTACACACCAGAGGTACAACGAAACCGGTTTCCACACCCCGCCTCTAGGGGGCAGATTTTCTTTGGGACGCAATTTTGCCTCTGGATGGCGTCCCCGGTGCAAGAACTGCCTCCAAACTGAGGGAACGTCTCTATATTACGCGTTCGCACCTGAGAAAAACCCATAGACTCAGTCATGCTGTTGTGAAGAACAATAACATGCCAGTGTCAATAAATAAACAAAACTAGAAAATGCTAGAACCTGTGTTTTGGTACATCCGTCGCATTCTGACCAGTCCCCATAAGGACCCCATTTGCAGTATACCGGCGATTCACACCTTGCATAGTGTAAACAATGCCAAGCATTTAAATTAAAATGCAATACATTATTTGTAAACAACAGCTTAAAATGTAGTTTTCACTGAACACTTACCAGATATAAGGCAGAATTATGCACAGAAGTAACAGGCAGGACCGAGCAACAACTGGGCACATCTAACATAAAACAACTCTGCTTTTAATAGTTCATACTTTTTCAGTCTTTATTGGTATAAAGTTTGTAGTAAAGTTTGTTTCTTCTCCAAAGAGAATTGAAAAAGTGGTTTACAGTAACTTATTTCATAGCATACAAGGACTACAACCATTGTCCAGTTCGTCATGCACTCATAACTTGTGGTAGTTGTAGTTCTTGTGTTGCGACCTGTTTGCCACCTAAAACGTTATTTCTTCTGTATTTCTGTATGTATTTTAGGTTATTGTATGAGTTTATTCTTACCTTCATGCTGCAGATACTGTTTGCAGGACAGGTTCTGTGCTTTGGCAGATACAGTGAGGCTTGTGCTCATATACTGTGGCTCTTGCAGAGATAATGACATCATTTTTTGCTCATAGCCAGGAATGCCCAACATGACTCAATGGTGGACATCGAGTGCTGACTGGTTTCCCGTTTTGCTGACGTTTTTTTTTCATTACACGACCCATCTTTAACCTAAAACTGTAGCCATACTGTTTATAAAGGTCAAACGTTTTTGTGTAAACAGTGACGTAAAGTTTTTTTTGCTGCTGCAATTTAATAAACACAACAAGGGGTTTATGTGATCGTTCAGTATTGTGAAATATTGTTTTGTAAAACTGTGTGGAACATTTAGACCTCTGTCTTTAAAGAGTTGTGCAATGTTTGCTGTTCAGCTTCATGGCTAGCGCCAAAGTAACACTAGGGTCAAAATTCTAATCTGATAAATAAAGTTTTATTAAGGAAAAGGTTCATAGAGATTTGACAAGTATGTATATTTCAAATTGCGTGGTTGGAAAAAGTACACAAACCAGTAGCTTGGTTGCCTTTTATAATTAAACTTATGCAGTTACATAACACAAACAATACAAAAGATATTGACAGTTTAATCCATTCATATTCCTCCCTTTTTCCTTTTTTAGTTTTTATTAATTAGATTGTATTAGTTTATTTCAGTCACATTTTTAGATATTGAAAATGTTTGTTTACAACATAGTAAACAATATTAAAGAACAATATTAACAGTATTAAAACAATGTTTTTATACGTTGTATGTTCCAGCATTGAACATGATAATGACATAATAAAAAACATAATGTTTTAATATTACACCTGAAATAACAGTTTCATTAAAGGTTGAAATTAGGGCAGTCCTCTTTCAGCAAAACTCATATCTGCTGCATTGGTCGCAGGTGTGGAGACACCTGGCAAACACCAGAAAGATTTTTTTGAAGGTGATTCAAAAGTACATGATCTTATTCACTGTATGAATCATATTTTAGGTTCATGAGTTCAGTCAGGAAGTTATTTTGGTAAACGTACCTGAAACTCTGTCCCAGTACATGCTCTGATGTCATCTGGGTTAAGCCCCTCCCACACTTCAATAAGAGTTAAACCCTTACTCTTATCTACGTCAAACACGGCCTGAAACACATTAGGTTACAAATCAGAACATCCTGACAAGATGCGTGACTTGTGTGTGAAATATTTTAAAGTTTTCCTAACCTTTTCAGTGATTATACGATCAACACACTGTTTTCCAGTCAGAGGAAGTGTGCACCTCTCTAGGATTTTATGTTTCCCGCCCTTTTAATAAAAAAAACGAATGTGAGAAGACAAGAAGTATTAAAACACCTGTAAGAATCAGTGAATAGCAACTTTAGTGTGTTGCACCTTAGCCGAATGTTCCATAGTGACCACAACTTTTGTGTCAGCGCTGGAAACCAGGTCCATGGCTCCGCCCATTCCCTTTACCATTTTACCCTGAGAGAAACACATATAGATGTATAGGTACAGGTCGAACACATGCTATACTGTGTAAAAATATACTGCAAAATATATAGGTGCACAGCATATAGACACATATAGAGGCTATATGTACATACTGGAATCATCCAGTTGGCCAGATCTCCATATTTGGAAACCTGCATTGCTCCCAGCATGGTCAGGTCAATGTGACCACTAAACAAAAATGTACAAGAGGTGAAGAGATTAAAGCAAGATAAAAAATAAACACATGGAACATAATACAAGAAAAGAACATGCTATGCTGCAAGTAATTTGCCCAGACAGCTTATTACTTAAGAAAGACATTGGATTTCAATTCAAACGATTTATTGCCTACAATTGAACCATAAATGACTGATGAATTCAGACACTAACCCTCGAATCATAGCAAATGACTCGTCGCTGGAAAAGTAAGCGGCACCGGGAGAAACGGTGACTGTCTCCTTACCTGAACACAGGCAATGTAACAAATGTACTTTTGTAAAAAAAACTATTATTGTAAAGTTAAGAGAAGGGGTATCACAGCACCAGCATTGATTAAATCAGGGTCCACTTCACTCTCTGTTGGATAAGGACCCTATAAAAACAAACATGATTAGGATATTAAAAGTGGAAAATCATTTGCACGTTTTTATATGACAGGCGCTCACCAATCCCAGAATTCCATTCTCACTCTGCAAGTGGACTGTGATGTCAGAGCTGATGTAATTGCTGGCCAACATGGGAATCCCAATGCCAAGATTTGCTTGGGATAGTCAAGGTACATACAGAAAGGAATATTTCTGTCTGTCTGTAAGTTACTAAAGGATACCATACATCCCATCTTTAAACTCTAATGCTGCCCGCCGAATAATCCTCTCTCTGGTTATATCTGATTCCTGTTTCATTTTAGGTTTCTCTGCATTTCCAGATCTGAGTTTTCTTTTCTGTCAAATAAATAAGAAGAGGCTCAACGTGACTTATATGTTCTTGCAATGTTAAATGTATAGACAAATGAAGAATACATTTAAACATGCATCTTTGAAATTAAAGTTGTAGTTTGTACAGGATGAGTCTCACTCAGTCACCTCAATTCGTTTTTCATAGCTGTCTCCTCTCACTATCCGATCCACGTAGATGCTGGGAACGTGAATGTCTTCCGCAGCAAAACTTCCAACGTCAATGATCTCCTCCACCTGCAGGCCACAGACCAAAGTAAGAACTTTCTTATCTCGTTTCAGCACAAATCTCACGAGTTCCTTGAATGCAAACCTCCACTATGGTGACTTTGGCTGCTTTACACATTGGCTGATTGAAGTTTCTGGCTGTTTTCCTGTTGATAAATTGATCAGGTAACATTAAGCCTTTATAAGGTGTTTTATATGACGTACAGTTACACATGAGAATTAATACTAAGGTCAACACTGACACCTTGTGGACGATCCCAGGAAAACCTACTAAGATATTTAAGATTCAAGAATGTATAAATCTACCTTATGGATCTACTATGGATAACTATGGATCTACTTTTAATTTAAGATGCAGGACTAAGTGCATTGAAACAAAAGTCTTAAATACAATATAAACTGTTTGATATTTTATTGTGTCATATATTCTTCAGGAAATTATTTTTCTGTGTGAATCTTTACCTGAAAACTAGATTTCCAGCTTTGTCACATTTCCAGGCCTTTATCAAAGCAAAGTCACCAGTGATGGCTTTTTCCATAACATAATGCCTGCCACCAAACTCTCGAACCTGCACCAAACAAAATGCAAGTAAGTGTGTCTGTCTGTGTTCATTTTCTAATGTTAATTTTGTTTTTAATATAAAAATAAGCTCTACTTTTACACCTGTGTCCAATCCTACCTTCACAACTGTTTTTGCATGTATATTTAAATAGCTTTAAATGTAAATTATCCAGGAGGAATTAAGCCTTTTTCCATCGTCTTTGATATAATCAAACAAGTATCCCAGGAAATATAGACGTTATTATTTTTAATATTTATGGCTATAACATCTATTTAATATTATGGCTATTGGTGAGATTTGCTAAACCAGGATTGGTTTAAAATATTTTTAAGGTGGCTCTTAAAGAAAAGTCAGTCAGTTAATATCACCTCTCGACGCTCACTTGCAATGGCAATGCTGCCATCTTTGTTGTATTTTATGGGTGAGCCACCTTCCTGTATGAGGGTCCCATAACCGGTGGGAGTGAAAAAAGCTGGAATGCCGGCACCACCAGCCCGTATCCTCTCTGCTAGCGTGCCCTGAAGAAGAAAAATACTATTTTTTCAACATTTACTTACATTCATATCATTCCAAAACTGTGTGACTTTTTTGCTTCTGAGGTTATTTTGAAGGGCACTGTTAACCAAACAACACAGGCATCTATTGACTTTGACACGCAACCACTGAGACATTTCTCAAAATATCTTCTTTGTGTTCTACTGAGTGAGATGTTTTACCTGAGGGGTAAGTTCTACTTCCAGCTCTCCTGAAAGATACTGTCTCTCAAACTCTGCGTTCTCCCCAACGTACGAGGATATCATGCGTTTTATCTGTTTGGTTTTCAGCAGAAGGCCCAGGCCAAAGTTATCAACCCTGCAATCAGACACAACCAGACAGTCACTTTAGTTATGTAGTCACACGTGAAATCACATTATATACGGGTCTTTTCAACCTGTTTTCTCATGCAGTTATGATTTCTGAGGACCCGCTTTTCTTTCTTCTCCTTCTTGTCTTTTGAACTGATGGTTATGTTTTATTAAGAGCAGTTATGTTTTATTAAGAGCACCAAATGAACCAGTTACAGCCGAATGAGTTCAGGCACATAAGGAAATTCTCTGGTAACATTGTGACCCTTTACTGAGATTATGGACACATTAAACTGAGATCTTTCTCTCACCCAGCATTGTTGCTCACAGCTGTGATTCCCTTTACTCCTGTTTTTAACAGGCCGCTGATTAAATTCTCCGGGATCCCACACAATCCAAAGCCTGGGACAGAAAAGAAGTAAATAAGCCGGACCGCTTGGGGACACATTATATTCTGTCAGGAGGTAAGGATATCAGTGGAGGAAATGCCACTTAACTGTAAGAACAACTTATCAGATAGGACCACGTCCGAGAAAAGCAGAAATACATGTATAGAGATCACATTCATCTTGATGTGACATAGACATTAAGAATCAGTTTCTTCTTATACCTCCGACAAGAAGCTTGGAGCCATCCGGTATGTCTCTGACTGTCTCCGTGGGGTCCGTGTAAAAAGACGCATGCCGTGATTGAGAGGTTGAGAAATTAGAGCGATTGCATGTCTGTGAAATAACAGAGACAGCAAGACAGTTATGTAAACATGCATTTACATAAACACATCTGAGTTTATCTAAAACACCTTACAGTGCAGTTCAGGTATGTATTTTATGTGTGTACCAGTATGTAGGTTCCCAAAAGCAGCCCAGCTAACAGGGAATGTTCTGCTACAGGATGTTTGCTAACATTATCTGAAAGTTCTTGTAAGTTATTAACACATTTTTTAATGTTATATATCAAAAATGTTATTCCTAAGTTGGTCCTGAAATGTTTTAAAAATTATTACAATGTTTTTAGAAAGTTACATTATTGTTGAAAAAAGTTAACTAACATTCTTAAAATGCCCTATTTGTTAGCAACTGGAAATGTTAGGGATATGTTTTAGCAACCTAAATGTTAGCTGGGAAGACTTTGGCATTGCAAGCGGAACGCTGTGTCAACTGAGCTACAGTAACCCATAGTTTGCCACAGCTAAAATTAAAGTTCCACATATACACCATTTACTTTAATTACTGCATCCTCACAACAACATGTTACTAAATTTACACAACACAGAGAGTGATGTTTGTCTGTACGTGTTGTTTCCTGTTTCAGAGGAAACTATAGGTCTCTGAGGAGAAAACACAAAGACAAAGACTTCACTCCGAACAAAAGTTCATAGTAAAACAACATCATACCATTCAAGTGTCTTATCAGGGCTTATTAAACAGCTAAAATAAGAAGTAGCAAGTTTTGTGTGTTTTTCCATGCAAAATAAATAATGCACCGAACGACAAGCCTCATGCGTCACTAAATCCTAAAACCGCATGTGGATTCATGCTGGGATTCTGTGCAAACAACATGTTTAAACAGTTGATCAATACAGAGGAATAAGTTCACGTGTTTAAACTGTCTCTCTATGTGAAACGTACAACTTTAAATATGAGGTGTTTGAATAATTCGCTTTATAGCTTAACTTAACCTGTTTAAAAACACTTTTTTGACACAAAAACTATCACATTGATATGAATGTGAACCTAAAACATAACAACAAATAAATAAACAAATGAAATTCAAATACACATTGTATATAACATTTACACAGACGTGGTTATATAAACGGTTTTGAAGTTGTAGTTTCAGGGAAACAGAGAAGGCCTGCGCTGTACAGACTCAAGTTACTTACCTCACCGTGACAAATATAAATACATCCCTGGTGTCTTAATGTTATTAGTCTGCCTCTCAGAAGAGTATCTGAGCCCGATAATAATCTCTGAAAAGCCATTTTCAGAGCAACTTAAACTTATTAGAGGAAGGCAAGCTCTGTCTAGCACAGGTCCAGAATTGATCCTCTCAGTTGCAGAGGTGGGTAAAGGGCAAGTTTTCATGGGATTTTGGGACACTGTGTCAGTATTGATATGTTTTGGACACAGACACGGAAAAGTAATATTGAGTTACCAGGCAGTACCTCACATGTAGCGTTAATAATAAGTAAACAGCTTTCATTTATTTGTGTGTTTGTGAACCAGTTTGTCAGATTTTTATTGGGGCAAAATGTCACAGGTTATATATTGTATTATATATCATTATAATTTATTTATTGTTATAGTTTATATATATTTATTAAATGCATCTGTGGACCATTTTGTACAGTGCTATAGTGTTTACAATAATACAGTATACAGGGTCTGCTATCCTTTAACTCTGAGAGAAGAAACATTTTTGTTATGCTGTAGGAAAGACTTTATAAAAGTGGTCCATACATATAACTGCATTGTCTGTGGATGACACAGGGCAATACGACGTTTATCCAATCATTGCATTCGGTCCAAACGCAATGACAGGCTGTCCTGCTTGCCTTCCCGTTTGGAGGAGTGGCTTTAGGGATCAATCTGAAACAATAACGGGAAAGCTGCTATTGTTTGCCTTTACGAAATTGCCACCCTATCTAAGTCGTGCACCTTTGTCCCACAAACTTTTTACAACATGCGTCAGTCTCGATTGTAAGTTTGCACCGCAAGCCCTTTAAAACACGTGTCTGCATTGTTTACCATATGCACAAGTGCTTATATCGAAACCACGAGTGATAACGTATCTGCAAACGGCCCTTGCGAATGAAGATGAAGATGAAGATGAAGGTGTCTGAGATCTCTGAGTTTGTTACAGTTATGAAGGGGCATGACATTTCACCGCTGTATCGCTTATGCATTCCTCCCATAGCGATCTGAAGCAGCAGCCACCGCCATAAAGACAAACATGCGCGTGAACTCAAAGAGTCAAACGTGAACGCGCAAACCATTTATACTGAAGTGCAGTCGTGGGAAAGGCGGAGTCCAGCGTGCATGTGTTTATTTTTCTAATGCACAAAACGTGCCGCACTAAAACGACTAAAACACACACACCGTGTCTTTTAAATGAGCCCTAGAAAGAAACTAGCACGGATGCTGTTTTAGCTGCTGAATAGTACGCATGCAGATTTGAGGTCCTGTCTTGGGATCCTTACAGGGTTGCTTATGTGAAACAGCACAGCACCGATACTGCCAATGCGAGAAACTTAAGATTTTCGTCTAAGTTCAGGATTTGCACAGCACCGCTTCAGTCTCGTTGAAGGGGTGAGTTCATCTGTTTATGCTGTAAATGCTGAAATGCACGTTTAATATCAATTCGTGGCGATTGCAAACGCCGCTGTCGTTTATCAGCTGGACACGTTGCGAGTTGTGAACTGAGCAAAACGGTATTTATTCCCTTATTAGTTTTCATTTAAATGCACGGATTGTATGTTTGTTTTGTACACTTGTTGTCACAGTTGTGCTTTAGTTATGAGTTTATGGTCGCTAACAGTCACGGATTTATAAACACAAACGTATTTAAGTACATAACGTGTTTATTTAAGATGTAGAAGAAGTTCAATAGTTGTTTATACACGGTAATGTTAATGTGCAGATCACATGTCTTCAGTCTGTTGTTTGTTTTGATGGATGGTTCACTGCTATATTGAAATACACCGATTTTTTAATGGTGTGTTTTGACTTTGGAGAACATGCTGTACCTATTTTATCAAGGACCAAACCCTTAACCCAGTGAGAGGCTGTTATCTCTACTGGCCCGCTGGGTGTGAAGGCCATATACATGAACGGCTGTGATCAAGTCCAGCAGGAGTTCTGAGAAGATGTTTCTAAGAAGATGTTTTCCAGAAGCAGATTGGACCAAAGCCATGATGCAGGGGGAATATTTCACAACCACTGGCACCAGCCCTGGCTTAAAATGGATGCATGTCCCAGAGAGCAATGTTGACTGTGATTTCGTAATGCCTCCTGTATTATGGACAGATCCAGGGCTGGTTTAGTACTGATCTAGTACAGACTTGATCTAGTGCTGGTTTCCAGAACAATAACAAATGGGTGAATGGATTAGTTTGTTTTTAAGGATGTGAGCTGATTGAATTGAATAAATGAGGATTTATGTCTGGTTGTTTTTGTTTTCTGTTACTTGTAATGTTGTCTGTTAACAGACTTCGTTTTTTTTGTTTTCACAGGGACTATAATGGAGGTTTTCCTTTCAATCTGTTTCTTGTTCATCACTGCTGTGGAAACACAAACCGTATCTCCCACAACGCAAGGTTTGCAGTTTTACATACACTTGCATTGTATTTACATTGTATTGGCACGTTGTAGGTTTAAATTTGGAACGAACACCCAGTTCCCTGTGTCTAAAAATGTTTGCTATACAGCAGTTCATGTAAACGGCAAGACAGCTAGATGTTTTTGTGTAGAAACCAAACCGTTGCTCCTCCCCCTCGGAATAATCGGGAAGCAGATATTGATGGCTGTGAGAGTTTGATGCACTCAGAAAGTCAAGTGTAACCAGGAGTGCTTGTTTACAGTCAGAAAGAGCATTCAGCAGGGCCTACAAGCATTCATTTAGATAACCTAACAAGCATGTCAGTGTATACTGTGTATATCTAGTTGTGTTTAAATTATAAAATTGGTTTTACGATTATTTTTTATTTATGAGGGTTTTAGATTGAATCTGTACAAAGACTCAGTATAACCAAAAGCATGCAGAGAAAACGGATTGGTTCCGGGAAAGCGGTGCACTTTTGCAATCTGATCCGGAATCCGTATTTTCCATTATGCCAGTGATACACAGAACAGAATTTGTTGCACTGTGCAAATTTAATTTGACTTTTACCCCGTCAGGCTTCTGTTGTTCACGTGATCGCGTCTAAATGCGTCGTTTTAAGTGCCTCTTTAGACTGACATTTTCAATTCAATTGAACAAAATGGAGGGAAATGGTGCACGTAGAGACAGATAGATGACAAATAGATGTCACAACATTATTTTACACTTCAGTTGCCTTTACATTAGCCTGTACGTTCGTTTCTATGTAAACATGTTTGATTCAGTGGATGTATTATTCACAATCTTTATTAGCTTACAAACACAACAATTTCAGTCCTATAAAATGCAGTTCACAACACAGTAGTCAAATTTTGTCTTTTTTAAATTGTTATTTGTTATCTTTAGGATTGCAAAATATAAAAAGAAGAGAAATGTCCACAGATTACTGCGTGTGCAACCCTTTAAACTGTAGTGGCTCATAAATATGGCCTCAATTGACACTGAGATGAATTGTAGAAATGGAAACTGAGATCTAAGCATAATTTTAGCTATTAGCGCAAATCATCGATCAAAGTGTTATCTGTATTTCGGTCCAAATCCTGACAGCGTGTAGCTGAAGGGAGAGAGACTGCAGGCAGAAACCACATACTGCCACTCAAACGCTTCTGCTTGTGAAAAATGCCTGTGCGCATTTCCAGGAAAGCACAGCTGACAGCCTCACAGTTATAGCCCAACTGGGACTTATGTTACATCCTGTTAGTCTTAAACTTGTTTCACAGAAATGCCCTTTTCAGAGTCTTACTTGTGCTAGATTTTTCCATTTAAAGTGGTTTAAATACCATAAGTTAAACCTTATGAACTGCATATAATGAATTGTTACAGACTCTGTAGGGCACTGGTGTATAAAAGTGCATTATTAAGCAAATAAGCCCCATTTATATAGTCATAATCTTGCCAGAGTTTATGCAAATTATGCAATAAACTGCATTATCTTACTGTTAATGTGGCAGCTGCGGTGAATCGGAGTTTATTCACACAAAAACTTGACATTCCTGTTTTTTCATCGGTCTGTCCGATTTCTTGGAAAATGCCTTAAAGCAAGTCTGTGCAATATTGGCAGAGTTGTTTTTGTGTTCCTGCAGGTCATGTTTCCAATCTGCCTCACCTGACAGGCTGCTTTTCCCGAGAGCTGATGACCTTTCGCTGTCAGTGGGAGGTCGGATCTTTCCAGAACCTCACAGAACTGGGGGATCTAAGACTTTTCTACATACTAGAAAAGTAACTATTAACACAGACATCATTTTCAAAACCTGTAAATAAAGAACTTACAGATTATATAATTGCTGTAAATCAGGCTGGTAATATAGCTAATTTTGCTATAGCTAAATATAGCTTTTAAGCTTTTATTAACTTCAGTGAACTTTTTAACTGTGTCTTTCTGAATTCGGCACTTTTATACTTTAGAAAGTTGTCCAATAATTCACAATTATGTATACATACATATGTATCTGCCTGCCATAAATGCACTTATTGCCAATATATGACAGTCTGCCTGCCATAAATGCACTTATTGTTTAAATTACTGTAAAGCAGTTTTGTTCTGTTTTTATGACTGTCTCTTTTATCCACAGGGATTCTAAGAAAAATGAGAGAAAATGGACGGAATGTCCAAGTTACAGTTCCTTGAGAAAAAATGAATGCTACTTCAACTCCACCAACACAATGATATGGTTTTCATACGGGATCCAGTTGCGCTCGCGCTCTCTCGATGTTGTTTACGACGAGATGTCCTTCAGCGTGGAGGACATCGGTATGCCATACCATAAACACAAACTCTGACCTTTTGTTATTTCCTTCTTGGCATGCTTTCAAGTACGCATGAAGTACACAAAGATAGACCCTCAAGCCTAAACTATCCCACAAACCTTGTCAGTGTTTTGTTCGCATTTAGCTCCAGAATATTTGCCTAGACCTGTCAGCCAGTCATAACATCGCCTCATAGATGTTTTTTACTTCCCTAGTGTTTCCAGACCCGCCTGTGGGACTAAACTGGACCCTATTGAGTGCAAGTTCAACTGGGTTGGTCTGTGATGTAATAGTGAGCTGGGATCCACCCCCTTCAGCTGCAGAGAACGTGAAGACGGGCTGGATGTCGCTGGTGTATGAGACCCAATACAGGGAAAAGGATTCAGACCAGTGGACCTCAGTGAGTCTCATGCAACCTTGTGCAATCAGTTCATTCACACTGCAATGACATCTAATGAGAAACAGACAAGTCGAATGTGTTTCTGGGAGAGTTCTCTTAAGTGTTATGAAAAGCGGTTTCTAAGAAAGCTTATGATTCATTAAACCAATTTCCATGTAGTGAGGGCCATAATCAGACATAATGAGTTCCAAACATTAAGATTGCTATGCTATGATGTCACTTACCTTTGTTTATCTCTCTAAAGCTGGATAATGGCAAAATCACACAAGCTTATATCTACGGTCTACGCAGCGATGCTGAATATGAAGTTAGAGTCAGGTCCAAAATGAGAGGCTACAATTATGGGGACTTCAGTGAATCCATCTTGATTCTCATTCCCAACAAAGGTCTGGTTTTAAATCGCATCTAGAGGATTTTTAAAGGGAGCTGCCTGTGTTTATTCAATGATGTTTTGAATGTCTTTTTTTTTATAACAGAATCAAGGGTTCCCATCACAGCTGTTTTCATCTTTGCTGCCGTCGGTATCGGGGTTCTGTTGATGCTGTTTATAGTGTCACGGCAACAGAAGTAAGTATCTGTTATTTGTTAGTGAGATTTTTCTGTGCAACACAAATTTAGCAAGGTCTCCATGGCCA
>JBAJNP010003906.1:0-36570 GCA_036877545.1 Yasuhikotakia modesta
TTATCATTGAGTTCAAGGAGAAACAATATACTGTAGATATTAAAATGATCTTTTCCATGGGTTTATGCATTATGATCAGACTGGTGATTTAAAATATGCGATTGAAATGTAATCTTGATAAACAGTTTGGGCATAGTCTTTTCTTATACAGTAGAAGCTGATACAGACATTATCAGCTATATAAAGATGGCTGCAAGCGTTTGTTTCCAAGATGGCCTCCAAATGAACTGACTTGTCTTGATGGGACTTTGCTAACAGCTAGTCTAAGCCTCTTTGTAATCTCTGCATCTTTGCTCCAGTGTATGACATCATCGTCCCAAAAGACAGAGGCGGAGTACAGCTGCAACCCCCATCAGTTTTACTCAGACACCACTAAACCCCTGCAACCCCCACTCAATCGAAAATCAACTCACTCCTCTTTCACTCCAGACTCTTTCCCTTTTTACGCAAACTTCTCAGGTTATTTAACTGTATTACTGTTGTGGACTGAAGTCATTAAAAGAAAGATATTGTAAATTGTCCTCTCTTAACAAAATGAAACACAATGTGTTAGTTGATCCTGAAATCCTGTTCTCCTTTAAGCAAAGAAGCAAACAAATAACATGATGATGGCACAATCTATGCCTATCATATGTCAATCTATCATCTATGGATCTACCAGATGTGCTATCAATGGCTACAGAATGATAAAATTACTCACCAGAGGAAGTTTGAAGTCAGTTACTAGTCAGTTAATGGCATTAGGGCATTCATTAATTTGTACAAACTGTCCATCGTTATTGTTTGTAATTATCTGTGTGTGTTTCTGTTTACGTATGCAATCACATGAGTGTGAGCTGGTGTGTGTGATATCTGTGTTTTCATGTAGCTACAGAAAGATCAGAGAGTGAACAGGGTTTGCTCATGAGTTCTCCAAAGATCTCAGAGAACTTAGCAAACACAATACCTTTAAATTCTTCCACATTTATTAG
Source organism: Yasuhikotakia modesta (assembly GCA_036877545.1). Classification (NCBI taxonomy): domain Eukaryota; kingdom Metazoa; phylum Chordata; class Actinopteri; order Cypriniformes; family Botiidae; genus Yasuhikotakia; species Yasuhikotakia modesta. Next base: position 972 of record JBAJNP010003906.1, read on the forward strand.
TTACATATACTGACTTATAGAACACAGACTAACACAGACTGTAAGACCTGTAACTTCATACCCAGAAACAGATTTACTGTTTCATTACCATGACAACCCAGTTTGTGGATTTAGTCAGTTTAGTGGAACAGAGAAAACGTTCCATAGACTGGTCATCAAAATGAAACGTTGCAAAGAGGAAGGACAGTATCCCTAGTTACACCAAAACACTGAGAGAACCTCAGTGACAGGAATGCTTACTAGGTTGTTGAGTCACAAAGAGAACATTTTTGGTCATATTTGGTGAAACACCCCACGTCCCACCAGAGACAATTTCTTACAGACAAAAGACTGTATGATGTTTGTGGGTGGATCCCCCCCACAAAGCTTTTGTGTAAGGAACATTACGCTACACCCCTGAGGTTTGTGGAGGTCAGAACAAAATCTGGCATATGGTTTTTGAACAAGCTATAAAGGGTGACTTTCATTAACCCTCATATTTTGTTCTAATTGACTCAACTGTTTGATGTATAGGATCTCTAATGCCCCAGTGCTATACATGTGAAAATAACCGATTTCTCTGGCCTAATCAAACTCCAGCAGACAGATAATATTGTAACATTACCTCTGTGTGGTATCACATATTAAACTGGCACTTATGACAAATAACAGTAGTGACAGGGTTTCTGTTGTCAGTGAGTTTAAACCACAGCAAAACACATTTTAGAAAAATACAATAATCACACATGCGCAAACACAGATCAGAGAGTTCCAAACAAACAAGAGTTCTATACATTTAATCAGTTGTATAGCTAGAGTCTATGAGATCCTAAACATAAGTATTGTAACTCTTTCTGTGGAGGATTTAAGATTTTTGAAGTTGCAAAACATTATGAAACTATGAAACAGTTTTTAAGCCTGTCTATTGGATCCCAAACAGAATATACACGTGTATATACACAAGCTTAGAATAAATAGAACATATAAAATACTAAAGAAAAGAAAATTTCTCAACAAAACTCAGGGTGGAGTAAACAAACCACAATTGCAGTGTTTTGCAACAATGGAAATGTTTTGTAGAAAATGGAATGGGTGGAGGTGAAACGCAGCTCAGATGAGGCCAGAGTGAATCCAACAGGGCTCCTGCTGAGATGATAAGGGGCCCTTTATCCACGATGAGAGGGGTCTGCACCACTGATCCCAATCTCACCCCAGACAGAAACAACGGCTGCTTATTTCCGTCCTGCTAGATTCTGATCTGATTGTGGAAGGTCACTTTCCTGGATCCACACCTACCTTCCTGTAGCTGAGCCTCTGCCAACACTGACCACCATGTTTCATCTCTCACAACTGTTTTAGCTGTTTCTGCCCTATCCTGTTTAATGGTACTAATTCATCCCCATACAAAAGCTTAAGAGACTGTCCTTAAAGTGCCTTACTCTGGTACCAGCTCTAATGTAATGTAGTACTAATGTTTGCACATCTATAGCAATAATCACTCAATACCTGTGATTGATTCTAAATTACTTTTTTAACTTAAATAACTATAACATAAACCAGCGCATCTACACCATATATAGTACTGGGCTAATATAAACCGCTTCCAGGCTTAGTGGAGAACATTTTAAGAGAATCATTTAAGTAATGAATGTGCAGCAATGAATAATGACTCTTTCAAACTGTATATAATTCAATTCAAAGGATTTTGTGGGTTTTGCAAGTTCCTCTGCTAGATGTTACATATTGATCAATGGCAACTATTTGTTACAACTGTGTTTAAAACCCTAATAGATGATTGCTTGTTTGGTTTAGATTTATGAGCTTATAGAGCTTTAGCAAAATCTAGTCGTATTAGTTGCTGGCATGCAGTATGGAGACCTTAATTTGTTAATGTTTCTCAAACGTTTCCCAGATTCATGTGGCTCAGTCCTCCTCTGGGTTGATTTATTTTATAATATGGTGACTAGGAAAGGTTTTAGGAAAACTGGCAAAAAAAAATCAAAACAAAACCATGAACATTATATCAGATAAACAACAGCTCAGTGCAGGTCCAGACACAGTAAACCCACTGAAATGAAAGAAGCACACGAGTGGAATTATTTCTCTGAGCCATAATTGATGCATTGATGTTATGTCATCATACAGCGTTCATGGACGGTCTGTGTGGAAACCCTGAGACGTGGTCGAACACCTGCACCTCATTCCACATGGTGTCATGGAACTGCAGTGTTAGTAATGAGAGAATTTCCTTGCTTTGTAAATTCAATAGTGTGACTGACACTACAGAGGAAAATGTGTTGAATTTATTGCTCTGACACACTCAACCGTCCCATTTTCATACTTAAAATCATTCTTTACCACCCACCAGGGTTGGAGAGTGTGAATCTGTTAAATAAGAATCTGTGAATCTGTCTTTAAATAAGAATGACTAAACAGCTTATTTTGTCTATATGGAGACCTCTGCATTACTTTATCATTGTACAATAAAAGTATGACATCATGAGGTGTAGAGTTGGACATCTTCATAAATAATGTGCTGTCTGACACCATCACATGACGACATAACAAATGCCTAAAACATTCATATCAAGTTCCTTTCACGTATCTACACTTTTCCAACTTTAAAATAGTTGGAATTTAAAGAAGTTTTCTTAAAAGACCAATAGAACGAGGCCAACTAAAACAAAATCCCAAATTTATTAGTTTACCAAAACAACAAACTTTGTATTTCAGGTTTATGTGAAGCATTAGCAGCTAGTTTATTCATAACTGTAGTTTCAGTGAAGAGGAATAGTGGAAAAAGAGGGAATCACGGTTGTTTTCCTTTCTTCCATCCATTTAGCCGAACATTTAGCCGATGCTCTTTTTCCAACATTACACACCTCAACAAAAAGTGGTGTTTAGACTAACAGTAAAGTGACTAAAAATATCAATAAGTTTTTTGTTTGAGTCTTTGAGTGCTACCAGCGTGATTTCACACCACAGAGTCACAGATCTAACAACATGAAACAACTAATGCTAATCATAATATAACATGTTGCATGTGATATATAGATCACCAGAGATACATTTGAGACATGTTACTGTAATACTTGAAATAATCAGCTGTGATAAGAACACCAAGGATGAATGTTAATACCATTTGTAAACAGGACAAAAGGGCCCTTGGGTAAAAAGCCTACCTGCCTGAAAGAAAAGTGTTGAGTTTAAACCTTCTTCTTTTTGGCTGTCACAGAATGATGGTTCTGTGTTTTATCACCATGTTCCTGATGTGCGTGAGTTTGGGTGGAAGACTGTTACAGAACACAGACAGGGAGCTGATAAGGTCTAAGGTTTAAGGCTTGAACCTACAAAGGATCATCACTATTGTGCCACGTTGTAGACATCAAGTGAATTTTTGTTTTTGGCCAGCTGTTACATAGACTGCCCACTTTGTAATTTTTACTTATTACTCTGCACTCAAACCCTTTCCCCCTAAAAACTATTACTTACTAATCTTAAAAGGTCAATTTGTCTTTCCTTTTGCCCAATTCTGTTTCCAGAAGGACAGTAGGAATATATTAAATTTTTCACCTCTTAATAACTGGGTTTTCTAATATCTTTTAAAATAAACAACATAGCATATGCATGAAAAAGATTACAATGTTAATTTGTCACTCAATTGTTTATCAATTGAGCATTGCATAAAATGAAGTAGTTTGTTTAACAGCTTTAAAACTTAATCAAAACCATAAACTAATCCCAAACTGATCCCATCTGAAAGCACAGCTTCCACTGATGATCTGGACTTTTTTAATTTGATATCAACAAAGAGGAAGATCTTGGCAAGAAGAAGAGTTTAGCATTATGAAATCATTTGTCACGTTCTGACATGTATATCTTATAGACGCTGGAGATGAAGCTGGGGTGGGTTATATAAGTCCTGCTGCTTGAGAATGTAAAAAAATCAGCTTTAACCAAAACTTCAAGGGCCAGCACATGTGGACACATCTAGATTAACCCCACCGCAATTGCGACTCCCCAGGAGATGAAAAGTCATGCTCCACAGGGATTCCACCTTATCAAGTTCCTGCACAGGCATATCCACTAATAAATAAACAAGCCTAGACGTTTACAGCCATGTTGACTTGACATTGTTACAGTAAGTTAATAATAAAGGAGGTGTCTTAATTAGTGAGGCGTGCATTCGCTTTGTATGCGTGGCTTATTTTGTCTTCAAAAGAAACCTAACCAGTGTTTATCACTTTTTTTAGAGAAAGGAAAATTTGACTAGATTGGATATATCTGCTGTGTGCTCTTTATATCTGCTGTGTGCTGAGGTAAATGTACCTCACTTAATGTGAGGTAAAACTTTTTTGTATCCTTCAGGCGCAGATGTAAAAAGATGATTAATTAGTTGTTTGAACTCTGGGAGGAAGAAACTCAACTGGGCACGCTCACCTCAGATTGTTAAGTTCCACACGCATGATTTAGGAGAACGCTGAAGCTGTTTTTGGAAACACTGATTGAAAGCAAAAGCATTTTATGGTCAACAGCTTAGATAAGATATTGTATTACACATGTAAAAGCTGTGCAAATGGAAGACTTTCAGTATTAAAAAGCAAGCAGGAAAGAACAGACGCACAGTGAGACAGAGGGAGTAGTTGTTGTGAAAAATGAGCTATGAGGTGGTTCTCAGGGGATGTTGTGAGCGGAAACATACACCTCTCCATATCCTTTCCAGAGGACACAATAATTACAGATGTTTAAAATCCATTCTGAGAGAGACGAGTCGCTACATGTTAACACACAGGGTGACTTTTTTTAAAATCATGTATTTTTTCCTGTGTTATTCTATTCTCCATGTGCCCTTTGACCTTGACTTGCCCAACAAAGCCATTTTGTTCCCACCCCCAGTGGAAAGCTGAGCAAAGAACAAAGAGGTCAACACACTTAGGTGATAAATTACATCTGGACACTCCTTTAAAGTCAACCTGTTAGCACACTAGCATTTAGTCCCACATGCAATGTGCGCCAGTCACTAGAGCCATTGTTAGAGCTAGTTAGTAATGTGACATGTAACAGAACTTTATCATGTGGCCCTGGGGAACCTTCTAGTATAATATAAAAGATTTGTGTGCAGTGGACCAGAGATAAAACAGTTTGCATTATACCTCATTGTGTGGCTTTTTGCCTTTGTAAACTTTAAATCCCATGTATTGTATTTATTATGGTTAATCACAATAAAAGCTAATAAATTCCATTGATATAAATCTATGAGTGTGATCATGAAACAATAGGAAATATTATCTTACTCTCTTGTGTCTTTAATTAGAGGTAGTGAGCATTTGAATTCTCTAATTCAACATTGAAATGGGCTGTGATACAATGTTTTGTATATTATTAGGGCCATGAAGAAATAAGCAAATTCTGGGACTTTCAGTACATCCAAAACAAGCACATGAATAGAAAGTAAATCTCTAATATAGTGCTCACTAGGTTTTAAATACAGTCAGAAAAAAACTTTCCATGGGAGATTAAGACAGGAAGTCCTGCAGACATAAAGCAGTACCCCTGTGGCTTTTCACATTTGGCAAAACTTAAGTAATTTGTGCCCAGCTTAAAAACAGATGAATCATAGTATAAGCCTGATCTTTTTTTACTGGTAAAAGATTCATGTGAGGTAATATTAGCTGATAGTGATGGGTATTAGTGCAGTGGGGTTTTCAGAGTTGCTAAGAGGATGTAGTGCAACAAACTTATATAGTGATAACAAACTTGTGTGAGTCAGTCCATGGTGAACGGACAGGAAGTTAACAGTCTAATGTCCATCTTCAACACCCCCTCAGACTCCACGCAGCTTTCCATTACTGGGAAAACTGTACCATGGAAAGCAGTGAACTCTCTGGTACAAGGTCTTGGGTTTGGCTCAAAAGCTTGTAAACTTCTTTAAAATAGTTTTATTATAATAATAGTTAAAAGTCTTTATTAATTGTAATTAAATGGGAAGTGAAAACTTATATATAAGGAAATAAGCTGTGTCTTGGGATTTTTTGGCTAATTTCTCGGATTTTTTGGAGTATGAGACTGCTTTCTGTATGTGTTCCTTGGAGAATGCACTATTTTTAAATGTTCTCAACAAAGAGAACCATGTCTTCACATATTACAAGTCACAACTGTTGACAGCATACAGTAAGCTTATCACTCTCAGTGTCACGTTGCTCCCCTGAACTCCTGCTGCGGTAAGTTAGAAAACAGCAGTTATCAGCAAACAGTCAGAAGGAGAATGGTGTGAAGTAAAAATATGCAGACGTCTCTTAATAAGGTTGAACACACACACTGGTAACAGAACAAACAGGGGAATGGGCTGCACTCACTGATAGTGTTGTTTATTTGTGTGTGTGCTGTCTGCCTTGTTTTAGGGTCTGATTTTCTAAATGAATTATGCAAATTAGGGCCCACGTGTTGAGCACAATTTGCATTGTCTATCAGGTGAGTTCTAAGTGGTGCAAAACATAGCAGACTACCTCAAATTGATATTTTAGATTACTTCAGACTACTGAAATTGGATAGCATCACTATAACATTGCAGTTCAAAACACCTAAAGACTCCTACAAATGCAGCGTCTGGATATATGCATGGCACTGTAAAATACAAAAGACTCTGGAGGCATCATTTGAGGGATCTCAGTAGTAACACTGACAGAAACGTCTACAGAACTTTAAACAGAGGTCCTCTAAACAGGCAAATAGCTCTGACATTTGTGAATAAGGCACAATATGGGCCTAATTTACCAAAAAAAGGAGCCATGATTGTGCTTAAAGAATAACAATGACTTACGTTTTAAATACTCATGGGCATCACAATTGCAGCACAGATAGAGTGTGATTAAACTGGATTGTGATGGTTAGCAAACAAGACGCAGGACTTTGGGTCGAAATACTGCAACTGTTTAGCGAATATGCCTCTGTGAAAGGAACACACACGCACAAAGCCTTACAAAATGACTTACACATGTACTCAGATATGGCTGCCATTGGCTGGCACTATTGTTTATAGAGTCTCTGTCATTTCCCACACCACAGCACAAGATGTCTTCTGAGGTTTGTGTGTGTGTACACAAAACATTTCCAACGCTGTCTCACAGACTCTGTGCCGGTTAGTACATAAATATTTTTGGAGTGTATAAGTGCATACTGTTGACTCAGAAAGAATAGCAGAGAACCTGTTTGCTCAATAAATAATGAAACATAAGCAGAATGCCTGATTGCTGGAACAGAGGAGGGCAAACCTGAATCGATTACATACATACGATTACATGTGCGATGAGTGAAACTCAAACAGCCTCTGTCTGCACATCTGTACAGGGGGATGAAAAGTCTCCCATGAAAGAGAAGAAAAATAGAGACTGAGATGGAAAGAGAGAGGTAAATGACAGGAGGGAAATTACAGGGAAAGTGAGAATTAAAGAGGCAAGAGGAAACTGAGGTCTATAAAGGGTTAAAAGTTTGAACAGTGGGAAAGAAAGACATGACAGAGTGGAAAGAAATCAGAGATAAGGAGAAACTTGCCTGATCCTGGTTTTGGCAGCTGTGTGTGTGTGTGTGTGTGTGTGTGTGTGTGTGTGTGTGTGTGTGTGTCAGGGACGGTAAATGTGAGATTACTAACTGTATTTATGGACATTTTGCAGACTTAGCAAAATGGACCCAAAAAGAAACATAAAAAGACAGACAGTTGGGCCTGTGTAATACTTCCTGTGTGAGGAAAGCTTTGGCTCATAGCCTGTACAGTCTGAGCTGGAGTAAATGTATCCCATCTATTTTCTTGGTCTCACATCTTTTATATATATTTTCATAAGCTTCCTGGTAATACTTCAGGTATGCCTATCCCAGAAATCTTTAAATTACATACAATGTCTTTAATGCTTTTTTGGTGTGTATATGGAACTTAAAATCTTTAGCCCCCTTTCATTGTTATTTCATAGCAAAACATTTTAACATTTGAAATGTATTTCTCGTTTTGTTTAACTGCAAACAAACAGTGTTCAGGAACAGGAGGATGAGTATATGACAACAGTGTTTTTATTTCTGGCATCAATACATTCAAGTTCTTCTTTTCTCTCCCAAGGGTGAAAAGGCCAGTTTTTTGTTGGATTTTATCGTAATTATTGAGTATATTGGGTCCTTTAAGGTGTTATACATATCAGAAATCTTCCTTTTGTATTTCTCTTTAACTACACACAAACCTTTCATCAACTACTGTATCCATAGCAACATGGGTGTGTCTACAACACACACTCACAGCTGCATGATGGGGAAGCGTGGCCTAACATGTTTGGGTATTTATGTCATAGGTATTTATAGATCAAACTTAGCTTAGCTGTGGATTCAGTGCTTGGCTAGAGTCTTCTAAGGATTCTTCTAAAATGTGGTTTTTAAAATGAATCTTAAATACAGATCTCTGAAGGCTTTCTAAGCATCTCAGGATGGAGGCTTTCAGTGAAGGACTCGTCTGTCTCCATGGTTACGTGAATGGTCAGGCATGGTTATATGTTTTCCCTGTGATGTCATTGTGACCCGAGTCAAGGACAGTTTCAGCAGGCCAGTGGTCAGAGCTTGTAGGATAATATGTGTAGCGGATGCTTTAAGTAATGGATAAAGTGACAGTTACGATGAGTACAACAGCTTGAGGAGAAACAGATGAGGTCTGGACAGTATAGGTTATGATTGTAGGATGTGTAAATAGTAATAAAGAATATTCTGAGATCTCAGGCGTTTCTCCAAAAAAGCAATAAGATTAAATCAAGGATCATTTAAAACTTTTACTAAAGTAATTTATATTTGTTTTATGTAGAAGAGCAAACCACTTTACCACTTTAATATCTCAGTAGTTGGTGAGTTAAAGAATAAAGAATTTCTTCTAACATTTGCACATTGGCCTGTTTCAGCATTACAAACATCTTAACAAAGACAGAAACCAGCAAAAAAAAAATCAACAAACTTCCTATTTCTCATGAAATTCTCAAGACCAAATAATCAGATCTATTTATTAATACCGCTGGCCATGTCTCATTTGTTTTATTTCCAAAGGAACTGTAAAATAGTAAAAAGTCAGTAACTGAGTTACATAGTCTTCCAAGTTATCAATATCAACTTTGAGTGATAACAATCTTTTAAAACAGTGATGCTCTTTGTGTCATGGGGTTTTGCTTACACTTATGTTCCTTTGAGCCTCTGGCTGGTGACGTGAGTGTGTGAGTCAATGTCTGACAGCTTGAGGTAATATAGAGTCGTCTATAAGATAAAAGTCAACAGGTAACAGTCATAGTATAACCATGTATCTGTGTCTCTATCTGCCTCAACATACGGCCCCAGGTGATAGGCCACAAAAGACAGATTAGGCCTCATTGAAGGATATGTCGTGCTTTGACAAACAAAACCTAACCTGACCTTACAGAGCAAATTACAGAGCCCAAAATGACTCTCTTTATCTCTGTAATTTGTGACTTGTTTTTACAAAATCAAAGCAAAAACTCACAGTAACTTTTATATAACATTTTAACAATATTGATACTCACAATGAACACCACCCAATCACACACAATGCACTTCATATTACAACAGAGATTGTATTTTCCTGTGGTAGCAGCAGTGGTGTGTGATTTGTGTAAAGGATGTAAAAGTAAGTAAAGTGTTTGTGCTGAATAATTATCTTGTACTATTCATCAACAAAACATGGACAGATAAGGGAGATTCCTGCTCAGTTATAGCCTCAGATCCACCAAACTGGGCTGTTTAACTTCTGGGCGTTCACCTCCACAATAGCACACATAAATAGCACATTTAATATTGTAATACAGTGTGAGAGGAAACGTAATGTTGATTATTTTATGTAATACAATAAAATGTATGTATTCTTGTTTGTGTCCAATAGTGTGTACACTACAATATCTGTGTTTCAAGATAATAAATGTTTCTAGAGGGATCTTCTTTGCTCCTATTACTTGGCAGCCTGAATATGCATGATGTTATTGTAATGCATGCCAGTATTTCAAGGTCACAGGGTCACCAGTTTTTGGGTGAGCCAGTTTTCCACGGAAATACACACACACACACACACACACAATCAACTGAGCATGAGTTCTGTAACACACACACACACACACACACAACCAAATGAGCATGAGTTTTGTAACAACACACAAATACTTGTGTTTATTAAAAAGAAATAATCTTATTAAATCATTGAAAGTTACAACAATGGTAGATTCTTGTGGCAACTTTATGGCAAAGTTATGCAAATTGACATTGTAGGTTAAGACATTTATTAAGTAAATGATTTATAAAGAGCCATGCAAACTGTTGCCTTTCTCAGACACCTCACTTCATACAGTGTGTTAAATCCTTCTTCTCTGAATGTTTATCTCCATTCAGAGGGCCTCTCTCTTTTAAACAAATCTCTCTGCTCGCCTCTCTCTGCCTTATGACATAACTGCCCATTTCTCCTCCAAGCACATCTGGAGTTCTGCTTTCCTCTAAAGAGGCTGTGTCACCCTCAAAGCAGTTTAGACCAAACTGTTTAAATCAGTGAATAGCATCAGAAACTAAAACACTGATTCAGTGTCAGTCCTCTAACATGCAGATTCAGACCCAATATGGTTCAGTCCCACGGGAACAGAGGATAATAGCTTTCATTCGTTGACTATGACAACTGACCCAAATAAGTCTAATGTTTCTTAAGGGGGAAGAGTGAGCATGTGGACTTGGCCAAAGGGGTCAGTTTAGATTGTGTGGTGTCCTGTGGTGAGATGAAGCAGGACTGTAGATAAGAACACAGCCCAGGAGTGAACCGAAGTGATTTAAAGCTGGTTATCTTACCTCTGTAACCTGACCTTTGTGTTGTTTAGGAAGGAAACAGCAAAGCAGATTGAAGATTTAACATGATTTATGACCCCAGACAAAATACCAATTAGTTTAACCAGTTTTGTATGTGATGCCACTGGATTCAACTATTATATTATTATATGGAACAATTACCACAACGCAACTCATGTCCCTGTAAACCAAAGCATATTTCACAATGCATCCATAAAATAAGAAAGAGCTTGTATTTGCTTATATTAGCATACTTTACTTTCAACACACTGAACTTACACTGCACTGAACTTACATTGCAGTGAACTTACACTGCGCTGAACTTACACTGACACTTACACTGACACTTACACTGACAATGCTATTTAACTATTTATGAACACAATCCTCATGCAATAGAAGTTTTAATGAAGCAATAATGGAGCACACAAATGCATATTAGAAAATAAAACATCAGAACACGCTAATCTTTAGGATTACTATAAAGTGCAGACAAAAAAAAGAGTTTAATTTGGGTTGGAACTAAAGTCTGCTGCCTTCCATGGACCAGAGCTGACACTTTTTTGGGTTCTGTTCGCTGTATGATGTAAATGTGTCCCCCTCCTCTTTAAATCTGCTTTCATGCCAGGTGAGTGTTAATTCTGAATGACACACTCCTGATACAGGTTTTATAATTTACAGCTGTTACTACAATAAATGTAGTATCCGAGAAAGTACTTGTTTCCTTTATCTTTTGCTTCTGCCACAGAAACTCTGTCTTTATAAATGGGAGTCTGCTGTTATTAATTTCCACACAGTGTATTTCAAAAAGTGAAACATTTATTGTTAACATTTATTGCTAAATTTAAATGTAACACATTTTATAGCATCAAATTCTATCATCCTTATATCGTCATAGCATCAACCAAAATGAACTTTTTGTTTGAGTTTAACTTGAGTTTTTCAGTTTCCAGAGAATTCATTAAAGACATCAGGTCGGGTAAAATAAGCAGATTTTGGAAAGATTTACACATCATATGCATTTTTGCTTGCCTGCACTGACCTCTGACCTTTCGCCCTATGAAGTAATAAATCTCAGTGTGTGATGCAAAACGCCTGAGGCTATAAGTTCCTGTTCTGTGATGCAAAAACACCAACTCCCTAATCTTCTGTTGTTTTATGAAGACATAAGGACAAAAAAGAGAACAGAGAGATTTTCCACAACTTTCCAGGGGCCCCATTTAAGGGAGACAGTAAAGAAACTGTGCTTCACTTTCACAATGACTGACATCCACACATTTCACTACAGCATACATGTTAGCCAATAAGCGGCCAGTATCAGATCACTACTGGCTCTAAGCCACAGAATATATTCTCTTAGTAAGCATAGCCTCTTCAGAGCAGAAGCATGAATCATATATTAAATGTGTATTCCCCCTCCAGGCTATTTCAACATTAAAAAAACAGTTCACCTTTTGCCTGCCTAGAAAATCTAACTTTCTCAGAAGCGAAAACAGTGGAAGCAGTAAATGATCAAATTCATGACAGCTTGAGAGAATCTGTGTGCACAGGACAAACTGTAATATACTGTAGAACATCAAACCTTATTTCTGAATATTTTCTGAACACATCTGCATTTGAGGGGACTTGAGTTTCATTATTATTACACTCACATTGTCTGGCAGCAACATTGCAATGTTTATAAATACCACACATGTGAACATATATTCTGTCTGACCACAGAACACTAATAAACACTACAGACAGCCGATAGATGCTTCAGTCTTGTTCTACAGTGTTAAATGCATGTAATAAGAAAGCAACCTTCATATGTTGATCACTAATAAAAGAGTAAGAAAACACTTCCTTATATTTAGCAGGTGTGTTTAATTGTGTTAAATCGTCTGTAATTGTTAAAAATGTTAATATTACTGCTAGTTAAATGCTGGAAAACCGCAATGGCTAATAAGACTCTAAGGGCAGTAAAGCCACTAAAATTTATGGGGCCTTAAACAAAATTATAAGGTTGGGCCCCAGCCCCCCTTATACAAATAGTAGGATAACGATGTGTTTAGTGTCCTACCCTCCCCTCATCGCAGGGCCAAAGACAATGTCCCCATTTGTCCACCCTGATGGCAGCCTCGTGTGAGAGACTCCAAACTTTACTAATCCACTTCTGGGAGTTTTTTGTTTATACTAAAAGGATAACGCTAAGTTATTAGTTATCCAGCTTTAAACCATGAAATGCCTGTGCACTAGTATAAACTAGATTCCTTCTGAGGAAACCTTTGTGGTCAGTGTCAATGACTAAAATGCAACAAAGATCTGTAAGACAACAGAATGTCATTCAATACAATGGTATGTCACAGTTTATTGATTTTGATCCAAAAGAAAAACTCACAAATCTGGTTCTATAGCTAAAATGCCCACAAATAGTGAGCAACATCTCAAAATCTTAGCAGGTCTATGGCACTGGTCAAATCTGCCCCAATATAAATGTTCAGTAGTTTTTGAGGTTTTGAGCTCAACTTGAAATATAAATTCAATTATAAACATATTAAATTTGTGCATGAGATGTTAGCAATAGTGAAGCTTATTTTAACCAGACTGATTTCCTTACAGAAATAAAATTACACAATATTAATATTTATACTATCTCTTAGTATAATCTAGTAGTAGAATTCATCTGTAAACGTTTGTGTGTGGTCCTCTTGCTTTAAAAACAGTTGTCATCAGTCTGATTTACTCTGTTTTAAATCAATTTGAAATTACTTAATTTTGTAAATCTTGTTGCCGTGTTTTTGTCAACTTTACTGGACTGTGTAAGTTTTCTGTTTCTCATGGTATATAAAATCTAAAGAGAATTATAGCCAGAAAAATGTCACTCTAGCTGGTCTCTCACACACACAGGACTGGGGAATAAGGAGAAATGTCTGGCTCCAGGTCTGTTTTACCTCACAGGGCAGCAGAGCAGGCAGACAGAACTGACTGCGCTCCCCGCCAAGTGCCTTTATGATGAGAAAACCGTTCATGCTTCCACTCATCATCAGTTAAACATTCTTCTACAGAAACGCATAGATTTTACATATAGCTTTCACTTATAGGCTAAATTATATTATTAATGGCATTTTCATGATTTTTTGGATCAATCAGTTGGTTGTTTTGGTGGACAGCAAGCGGTGCCACTGACAAACCATTAGTAATGGAACATTTTGGTTTCCTGTATTTTCCCCACAGTTAGTCAGTGAGGTTACACATGGTTTGGATGTTGGAATACGCAACACACTTCAGTAAATACACCGGTAGTCATTGCCTGTGGTGTGTGACATAATGTCAAACCAGAAGCCAGATGGTACACTGCATCTGCTGCATCGAGTCATTGTGGCTGTCTTCACAGGGTCTACGACAAATAAGACCAGGTGAAAAATACAAATGCCACACACACAAATACACAAAACAAGACCAGCAGCAACACAAGGACTATATATACAGGCACTAATCAGAGAAAACTAATCACAGGTGGGATTATTTCAGGGCGGGGCCACAGAGAGAAGACTACAACTAGAATAAAACTACAATACAAGATGGAGGACGGACACACAGTCAGACATGTGATAAAATGCTTGAATCTAAATCTTTCAAAGCTATTTTATTTCTGTAATAAAATTCATAACTACAGTAAAGGTCTCAAGCCTGCACCAAAGAAATAGTCACCTTTGATTTGATAAACCTCAAAACTTTCTGCTGAAAAAAACATTCAAATTAAAACATTTCTGAGACCGTGGTATCTTAAAAACTTTATCTTAAAGTTTACATGGTAAAAAATGTGTGCTATTAGCCAGAATTCACCACCCTGCTGTATCTACAGCATCACTGGTGTATTGGTGAAAGACCCTTCAGATATGAATCTAGTCAGTTGAAGTTTCTCTAAAGCTGAAGTTAGATTTCTAGTTTTACCAAATGCTCCATCAGCAGTGACTTTAACACAGCTGGACATTATTGAGGAAAAAGTAGAAAGGAGGAGCTGAGAACAGAAAGAAAAGAATAAGAAAAGACAGGTGTCTTAAACTGCTGACCCAGTTGCAAAGCTGATACTGATGTGATGTTGGACTCAGTGCAGTAATTATAGTCATTACAAATGCAATCACATACTTGGGAATAAAATGCCCCTATTTGTCTTCAGTCTGTGAGGATCTAAATGGGGGCAGATCAACTTTCACAGACAGACCCTGAGATGATGTAAGCTTTGGAGAGTTGGACTTTGTCCTTTCTTTGGTCATGGATGAACATTTCCAGCAATTGCTAGAGGGATGTGACAACAAAGCCAGCACTGACACATATACACACACGGTCACACACAAAGAGACACACACACACATATAATCAGAACAAGGTGTTGCTCCTGGCCTTCAACAATGCAAGACAGCCAAGCTTGGAGAAGATTTATAATAAAGTTCCCTCCTCCCCCTGCACACACAGCTTTCTCAGTCTCTCTGCTCCACATCTGTTTCTGGCCCCTCAGAGTTGGCCCAGGAGGGGCGATATATAGGTCAATGTGCACAGCTGAAACTATGATCACACTCACTTATTATCTGATAGAAGTATATTAAACAGAAACACATTTCATCACACGCAGTTATGAAACACACTGCAGTCAATCATCATTATGAGATGTGTCATCTGATTAAATCTGTAGTATGAGCATTGATTCGCTGCTGAGGGGAAGTTTAAAAATAGCTTTGCTGACCTCTGCTGGCAAATTTTAGGAAGTTCATAATCCTTCTCAAAATGTTGAGTTTTTTTACATTTTAACAACTACATGCATGTCACGTTTAAGCTTTCGTTAACATAAACATTACATTTTCATATATGTTACCGAAATACTCTCCCCATCAAAATCTATACTATTACTTCAGATGAGATAACGGATTAATTATTTCACTTTCTCAAAGAGTTAATATTACTAAGAGGGAGAAACACATTTCTGGGCTCACCAGGATTGTCCAAAGAAACAGTGTTTCTTTAAAACATCATTGTTTTAAAAGTCTTGAAAAAGTTTTAAAAGACTCACCTAAAGCTGAGCCTCTGAAGCTTGTAAGATAAAGAGATTTGGAATAGTCAAGCCCTGGTTCCTAACCTTTCCAAACCAGCTGTGGTCTCCACCCAAACAACAAGGGTGATTCTAGAACACCTTGAAGCTTGTGAGCCTCTGCCAAGCCAACCATAATTAACAACAGATAATTATTTGAATCATTTAATAAATAATGTAATTCATTCAGATCATTCAGGGTTGGCATGCCTTGGTCTCCTTGGACTGCACGTCAAACCATTTTCTTACACCACCAGATGGCAGTACATCACAACAATGCATTTTATCAGCCTGATTACAAATAACCAAGGAAGGTTATCTGGTTATACATAAGGCAAGTTATTTAAAACTACAAACTGTGACACCAGAAAATTTAACACGATTAGATTACCAGAAGCATAAATAAGTATTTTGTAGCAGTGGTTTTGTATGTTGGTTTCAAAATGTTAAAACTCTTCAGCGATAGTATGTATTTTTATGAAATATATGCTCTACTAAAATTTCAAAATCATGTTGTTTGTTAAAACAATAAAGGGAACGAAATAAACAGAAAATGTTATCAAAGATCAGCTACATAATGAATCTAGATTTTAATCAAAGGATTGAACTGTCTTTTAAAAGGAGATAGTCTATTGTTACATAAATGTAAGGTGTAGGACATATTCAGTGGGGTACAAACTAGCCCCCGGGTCTCTTACATGTTGACCCACATAATTAAAATAAAGTGGTAACTAATGCTTTATTTTATTTAAAAACACACTTCAGTTAATGTTTTATGTGGGCTGTGTGTTATTCTAGTTCAGAGTTCAGTGTTCACTGAATGATCAGTCAACATTACAATTAAAACAAATCACAGCTGAGTTTTTGTCCTTAAAATATTTCTTAAAACTTTTAAATCAAATTAGATCACACATGGCTGTACATGGTGGACTCCAAAACTCACTTTGAACATTGGAAAATAATTGAAATGAACATAATAATTAAAACATAAAGTTATTGCATCACATGTTGCATCACATGTGTATTAACTCTTTTATACTAGCTGCTACCATCATTTGACGGTGCTATTTTTATTTCATGCAAAAGCAGGATCTGTTTCGTGCCTGTCTGAGGTTAAATGAAGAAGGTGTAAATTTATGACCCTGTCACTCAATTCTGTACCTCTATTTACTTAAGTAATTTGCCTAAAGGAAATCACTGACAGCAAAGGTGATTGTCTGAGAGGATAGTAAAAGTAAATGTTATTGATAAAGTGATGCTGTGGGTGTTCTGGTTAAAGCATTTTCTGTTTAAATCTTTAAAATGACAGACATTTAGACAAGCCGTAAACAACAGGATAAAATTAACTTTATTGAAATTGAAAATCAGTTAAGAGAAAAGCTGAGAGCTACTGTCCATTTATAAATTAATAATAAAACCTTAGTAAAACTTCTTAAGGTCTTACAGTACAAGTCTAATTGTTGTTTGTTAGAATATACTTGAAGACTTTTACTTTGGATGTACTGAAAATATAGCTTATCGCAGCTATATAGATGTATATGTATCCCTTGTATTTAGTTTTATCTGACTGTAACATCTGAAGGTAAAATGTCTATTATTCTGAAAGTTTAACTGATAGTTATGTCTCAATAACAAATGACAAACAGCAATTTATCTGCATTGAAAACTGCATCTGCACATTCATAAACACAGGTTTACTTATCAGAATCCAAGCTTTTGACTTTTTTTGTTGACTGAAGGCTTTACATAAACACTATTCTCTGGGATTCTCTGAAAAGAAAGCCTGTCAATACATTAAACCCTTGTGAGTTTCACAAAGCATTTATTTAAATATTTATATTCAAATAACTTATATTATCATCCCCTGGAACTCGTTTTTTTATTTTATTATATTTATTTTTATTTTTTTTTATTAAATTACATTTTTGTATTGTATGCAATGCATAACAATGGCATGGACAGTAAATACATGCATTTGTTATGTTGCTTGAAAAAAACATTGTTATCAGTAATAATAATAATAATAATATACTTCAAGTTGGAGAGCAGCAGGTGTAATTTTCCGAATGCATGATTAATGTTTATAATTTGTCACTTTGAGTGCCTCAGTTTCCTTGGGTTTGGCAAGGTATGTGTTCACTTCTGCAATGCATTTAATCAACATATAAAGATGTCGTATTCTAGCCTGGCCTGGACAGAACACTGCGTCTCCTTTGCTTTAATATTTAATTGCTGGCCTTACACCACACCCCTGTAAAAATGCTCTTTTGGTCACTGAGGTAATTCATCTTTTGGCAAATTAAATGGCCCGGTGACATCAGCATAAGGAGTAGATTATTTTACTTCTCCTTCATTAACTTAATTATTTGCCTATCAGTAAACCCCCATGAGTAATTCATATTTGAGAGCCTGTGGTCATAAATATCAGGGCCTGTGTTGTTTATAATGCACTGCAGAATCATTTATCCTTTAATCACCATCTATGTCAGTTAGAGGTTAAAAAAGAGAAAGACAGACAGATAATGAGAATCTGGGCTGGACGGCCTTATATACAAGGGATGTATTCATTTACTTTTAAACATTTCACTCATGAGATATAAACAGATGTTTGCCAGATGCACAAAACACTTCTACATGCAGCACCTACACAATTTTATAAAACATGATTTCTGTCCATTTATTTTGAACTGTGTGTTTATTTTTTTCATTTTCTCCAAGCACATATTTCAACAGCAATATTTGAAGGTCACTTGAGTCTTCAAACACAGTCTTGATCTCTTTTCAGCTGAATAAATTAGATATAATCTAACAGTTAAATAACATTAAAAACACCAACAGCGACAACATTACATAAACTAATGGACTAAGTAATGCACTGTTCACAGTTTGCCCTTGTCCAATATTTGCTGAGGATTTAACAGTTCCTCTGTGTTCCTCAGTCAATGGTTAGTGAAAGAAAGCTGATAGTGACCTCTGAACAAATCCTCTGTTATCAGCATCCATGCTTGTCTACATACTACTGAACAAAATACATTCAAAAAAACTGTAAGTTCATCTATGTACAGCAGGAAAGGTTTTCTCATTTGGTTCAACAGCTCACAAGATTTGTGTCAACCAAAATGTCCATATAACATACAAAGAAATGACTTTGATCACATAAGAAAAACAAGCTAGTTTCCAACAATTTACCTTTGCAGTTTACAAGCAGCCTTTAAGAAACATTATTAAGTGCAAATAAACTGGAAGAACATTATCATTAATCACTTTAAAATGTCAATACTGGTTTCATGACTGTAAATGTCCCCTCAATATTCATTAATAAATGTATCATGAGCAAGAAACAGTTTTTTTGTTTTGACATCAACAGTTTCAAACTTTAGGTGATGGATTTTGAAGGTAGTTAAACTTAAATGCAGTCAGTTAACAAGCTATTTAACATACAGACAGCAGATTGTATCAGTTCCTCATAACCCTAGTCTGATCTTCTGGTCTCCTCTGATCTCCTCCAGATCATCATCAGAGTAAGAACCATGAGAACTGTAGCTCAGCTCTGAGCTGTGCTGCAGCAAGTCTGAGGGGTGAGGTAGACCCACATTCATAGATTTTCGGAAATGGTCTTCATCATCATCGTCATCTTCTTCTTCTTCCTCTGGGTCCAGATCCTCCTCATCATCTTGCATGCGACAGCGACTGAGGTCTTTGGTCTTCTTTGATCTGTTGGCTAACTTACAGCTGTCAGTCTCCATCTGTGATGCTTGTTCTTTAGCTTTGCGGCTCCGCTTCCACTTCATCCGTCGGTTCTGGAACCAGATCTTCACCTGCAAAATGCAAAACGATATTATCATGGATTTTATGTGATATCATGTGAGGTTTTTATGTGAATAATAATTAAGACTTGATCATGATTAGAATTTTGTGGTAATATATTGTTTTAAACTGGCAGATGATCGCTAATCTTTCCCCTTTTAATGATCTCAATCTGTTCTTCTCTCTCACCTGTGTCTCAGTCAGCATGAGAGATGTGGCCACTTCAAAGCGTTTGGGTCGGGACAGATACTTGTTGAGTTTGAACTGGTTTTCCAGCTCCAGCAGTTGCTGACTGGTGAAAGCTGTACGTGGTCTGCGGCACTTTCCAATCAGACCAGGCTGAGGTGCCCCTGAATACGAGTTTGTGAAAAAGGCATGTGTAAAACTTAGACAACAAATGCATACAGTATTCAACCCCCCAAATTCCTCAGCAAAACAAATGGTAACAGCTGTTCTTTTATTGCTGATGACAAGACCTGGGAGATATCGCTTTTGCGGGACAATAAAACACCAGAGAGCACCATTAACTTAATGAAAATTCAATAAATGCTACCAGCAAACTTTATTGATGAAGCTC
The DNA here is from genome assembly GCA_036877545.1 of Yasuhikotakia modesta. Lineage (NCBI taxonomy): Eukaryota > Metazoa > Chordata > Actinopteri > Cypriniformes > Botiidae > Yasuhikotakia > Yasuhikotakia modesta. The sequence goes on from JBAJNP010003906.1 coordinate 21,257, forward strand.
AGACTGGTTTAAGTGTTTCTTTATGCTTTTCCTTTGGATGAAGGCAGTTTTAATGGCGTTGTCATTTATGACGCTATGAAAAGACTTAAAATAAGAAACTTGCATTATAGTTACGTTAGCAGTAAATACCGATTCAATTATGCTTGAGAATATTTATGGCCCATAAGTTCAGTTTATTGTGCTTTTGCTGAAGGATACAATAAAACGCATGACTGTTTAACTGAACTGAGCAAATCATTTAGTATGTCATTGCGTTTGTTTGTTTATTTATTTATTTAAATTGTTTGAAATATTTGGGTTATCAATATACTGTCTGCTACTATTAACCATGATATTGCTGCATATTTGTGGGAAATATTCAGAATATTCAAACGGTGGCATTTTTTGACTGGTTAGTTAAAAGTAAACACTATTAACAATATTAGTAATAGAAGTAATAATAGTAGTAGTAATATTAGCAATATTAAAGACAAATAATATTATACATACGTATACAAACATACATATTGCGTGAAAGAAACTAAGGACACATACCGCTGTAGTCGCCGAGGCGAGGCATTATGAGTCCCGCCCGGAGCCAGTGTTCCAGCGGGAATGAACCAGCCACGGCCGCTGCTTTCAGGTGCTCCGGGTACTGCTGTGCAAAACCAGTGTAAGCGAAGTTGGGATGCTGCGCACCAAGTGCCGTGAAAGAGTACATAGGTGAGGGATACATTCCTGGGATAGCCCCCTGAGAAAATGACGTTAATCCTGGGTGAGAAATGTTTAGCATGCCCGGTTTGGGTATGACACCTGTCTGCAGCTGAAACGCACGAGCAGGAGAATGATCGGTCCGTTTGCATGCCACGGACTCCATGTCAGTTGTTTCATTGCACAGTCCCGGTGAATCCCCCCGAACTCTCCGCTGAGAGCTTTCGGACAACAGAGCATCAATTCGAAAGTTCTTCGACTTATCCATAGAGCCAGATAGTTGTTAAAATATATTATTAACTTACTATGACTTTGTTTTTATTTAGCCTTTTTTATTTTCTTTACTTTAAGTTTATAATCAGCTAGACCACTGACCTGACAGCTTGCAACATGATCTTATAATTAGGAATATCGGTATAATGTTTAATTCTGTAACTGCGGTCTAAAGCAGTTGTTTTCATTACTCCCAGTTCCCGTGACTTTATGCCAGGAGCGCGTGCACACGTCAGGTTTTGACTGTCCAGTTCTCCTGCGCGCTCCTCCTAAACACATTCTGATTGGTTCATTTAAACGCCCTTAGGGTTCAGAAAGCTGCAATACATAATGAATTCCTTCTACACAAAAGTACTCAGCACTCAGATCGTCTCCTTAAGACCAAATGGCTATTATATGAATGTACAAATATATTAATAAAATATAATATAAAGTGGCCATACTAACGTAGAGGAGTTCTGAAATGATTTTTGTTGTGTTTGTTAAAGAATGGACTAATACAACGATTAAAATATACAACATTACCATATATTATTTTACATAATCCCATTAAAGGATATGTTCGTACTGGAAAACGTGTGAATTATAAATTAATATACGATAACATAGGGCAAATACTTTGTACATGTACTGTAGTTCACCGACATACAGTAGAAAAAATAGCAAAAGTAAAATAGAAGTCAGAAATGACCACATATAATAATAAACGTATTTTAAAAATATAGCGGCAAATAATCTATATTACAAAAGGAAAGTTTACAGGACATTTTAAAACTGACTAGGTAATAGGAGCCTATATTTTGTATTGTACCATTTGTATTATAAGAGAATAATGATTAATGTTAAAAAATATTTATATTAAACAATTTAAAATAAAACATAGAACAGCTTTGATCGAACTAAATTTTAAACAGTGATCCAGGTTATAAATTCAATGTTGTGGTTCTAATATGTAATAGTCCATTTCAATACAAATTCCAAACACACTGAATTTTGTCATCCTTGTATTGAATAAAGCAAAATTCCCATAGTGCATTGACATTCCTGTGCTCTTTGAAGAATGATTTTCAGGCTTCTATTAAGTGTAAAATACGTGGTTCAAATGCATTTACAACTTTGACTAAGAGAGAATGACTGACGGGTTAAACCTTTCTACTCAGCCCGCTGGCAGGTGCGGTGACGCCTTACTTTCTCACACCCAGCCAGCGGAATGTATACATGACCACCCGCTCACCCCAATTCCTTATCAAGTGCAAACACACACTAATACACGAATACATCAATACAGGTGAGAGATATACACCTAACCGGGTGCTGTTCTAACTCCATCATTATCTGCCAGTTTAGATTGGAAAAAAGCCGCAGCAAGTAGCCAATGGAGACCGTCGAAACATCTAGAACTGTGAGCTGGTGTGAAGTTTGGCAGGGGAATAGAAATGAAACATTTGACACTGGCCTGGGGATAAACGTAGAACAAATACAATTAATTGAAAACACTTCCTTGCTATACATTAAGACAATTTAAATAAAGACACCGATATACACCATTTACTTTAACTTAATTTAGCAATTTTTCTGAATCTGTTCTTCTCCTGAGAAGCTTGTGAATGCACTCAGTAAGTTATGCTGAAGCTGGCAGACAAATGTGTGTCCATGCCTTGCAGACAGGACCTTGAAGTCATAATTAATCTCAGTTCATTAGGGAGATACCGTCAATTATTAACTACAGTTTACACACAGCTGAAAGAAAAATGAACTGTATTTAGGGTTTTTTTTTTGTTATTTAGAAATGACAAATAATAAATAATGGGGACCTAGAAATACAAAAAACCTACATGAAAATGCAAAATATATACCTAAGGTAAGAATTGTAATAGAATAAAATAATATTAAATATCTAAATGTATAGTCGGGTACCAGAAAATATTTTTTGATTAATTATATGATTGGTGTTAAGGTTTCTTTATTAAGTATTATTTACTGTGGTTGAGGGACTATCATAATTGTCTGGGTTTTTGAATGTGCAACTATGTGAATCTCCTCTATTACCAAAATATCGTAATATAGCTTTACTCACAATTTATTTCATTTATATTGTTAACTTGACTTAGTATTAAATATTATTACATAACAAAAGTGATGAGAAAAGAAAAAAATGAGAATTTAAACATGATTTTGACAATGGATGTGGTAATTATTGTATGTCAATCAGTTTATATTATATATAAATACACTGCTAATTTATAAAATTCGTCATTACAATGCAGGCACAAGTCATGCATATGGCTTGAAGCTGGCTTGTTTTAATGTGCATTTTGTTAAAAATAATTAAAAATAGGCTTTATTTGAAAGGTTACTGGATTTGAAACAAACAAACAAAAATAATTTAAAATGGTCCAGAAAACCAACAACAATTGTGCCAAAATTTAAAATACAAAAGTTAAAATACAATTTAGTTAAATTATGCAACAGGTTTAATAAAATGCACAAATTTGTTACAGAACATTACCAATACAATTAAACACAACCAATATAAAAGCTTCAATATGCCTACAGTAACTGTGTGTTAACAAATCCATCAGAATTAGCGTTTTTCTGCCACAACGTGCAGAAAAGCTGTTTTTTAAACCTCTCCGTGAACAGAACAGCAGTACATCGGACCCATTACCCAAAACAGCCAAGCAAAAGCTCACTAGATATATAATAATAAACATATTGCTTAATCCTAATCCAATTGAAACAAACCACAAACAAATTTGAAGCAAATCTTCAGAGCATCATACTGTACATATAGTATATGTATCATTAATACAATGTACATTTATTATTAAAATAGGTAGGGCAATAAGTTATTATATACGTAAATATGTTTATCAATAACTAAATATGAATACGTTTGCAACGCCCAGTAGATCCACAAATTATTGTCCTCTGTCTAAAAAAAGAAGAGCACAGATGCCTAACAAGCCTGTCAAAAGTTCATGCTCTCTACATTCTGACTGTCCAGAAGGGAGCCAACACTTGCATTCAAGAGACTGTAAAAAGCCATTGAATGGACAGCTATTCATACACAAATGCAACATGGTGACATGGGCTGCCCCTTTCGTAACTGTCTGACCTCTTGCTCTAGGTCAGACGTAAGAAGCATGTGTTGCGCTCTAGCAAGTTTCAGTGTAAAGTTGAGAAAAAACATCTGCTATTTTCTATTTCCAGCCTTAGGAACTACCAATACTGAACGTTACATCCTGAAAGTCCATTAAATAGCCCGAATCTTATTTTAATTTCTATTCATAACCACGCCATTGTTGCGCTCTCACGTCCTTGCGATTGACCAGAGAGAATTGAAAACTTCCTCAGTAACCAGAGCTGGGCGGTGCAGGTTAACCAGTTCAGACCCGTGTTGAATCGTTTGATTAATGACGGCTATGTTGCTGGGACATCAAGACAATGGTGGAGGCAAGAGGGGTGTGTTACTGGATAATTACTGGCAAATCCCCTGTTGTTGAGTTAAAGCAAAGCACAGAGTTCAACACACACACGTGCAGTGCTATACAAAGAGCATAGCTGAGATGGATAATTAGTCTGACAGCACTGCAACAAACATCTGTTGTTCCAGACAAAAATTGTGGCAACATCAGGAGCTGGTGGTGCATCGTGGGTGGTACTCTGGCTCTGACATTACAAGACACCCAAACGTATTTTCTGCATTACCAATCATTTGAATATTTATACCATAAAAAGTTATGGTATGATGTCAAATGCAATCTCCTCAGAGAGATGGTCATGTTGCTCTAAACAACAGTGAAAAGTTTAATCAGAACGTCCCCTTGGGTTATTGTTGCCCCTAAGCCACATTTTACAATAATTTATGGCATATTCAGGTATCTGAAACCCAGCGTAATAACACACGCTTCGAAAAATATAGCCCTTTTTCATTTGTCACGGAGGAATTTAATTAACAAAGCAAAAATAAAACAACATGCACAGAAGGCAGGGCCAAATTGCTATGCCCTTTGTGTATGGAGGTGTGTGTGTGTTTGGTCAGACTGGAGATATATGACAGGACAGATATGATAGATAACTACTGCATCTCATCAGGGTCTGTGTTTATCTTCTAGGACCATCCCAGTCAGCTCACAGATTCATCCAGGTTTGCGTGTGTGTGTGTGCAGCTGTCAGAGGTGAACAAATTAAATATGACAGTTCAATTAGCCCCGCTTGTCCAACTGCTTGCACCTAATTCTGTGGTAGGAACAGTAGCCCCACCCACCAATAGACTATATGTTTTTTAATCAGACTGTCCTGAGCATAGCAGAAATGAATGGACCATGCAGCCATGATTCAAAACTATGATTAAAGCCCAACTATGTTGTAAATTCTACATCCTGTTCATATCGCTTCCCAAAGTAACATTTTTCTAAAAAGCTAAAGATTAGATTTTAAACAATATGGAAAACAATCAAAAATTCAGAAAAGTCGGAAACGTGTTCCTGTAGCTCAACTGGTAGAGCTTTGTGTTAGCAGTGCAAACGTTGTGGGTTCGATCCTAGGGGATACAGGTACTAAAAGAAAAATATAAAAAATGTATCTGTACCTAAAATTCACTATAAGCCTTTGGATAAAAACATCTGCCAAATGAATAAATGAGAAACAATAGAAATACTGATAGATTTAAGCTTTACATTCCAAAACAATTTGACGCAGCTGTCTACACAGCCACAAGCATTTTCTGTATGGAACAACCCTATAGATTCAATAAACTCTATTCTGAAACATACCATTTGCGTACGGCCTCTGATCCATTTATGTCTTTATTATGTCTATGCTTTTATATCATAAACCTGTCATTCATAAATTACAGCATCTGATTTCCATCAGGAATTCATTAAAATATCCTATTAGATAATGACATGCACACATTAAATCTCGGTGTTTGTCTGGAAGGTTGTCGTTAAAATTTAATATTTGCTTTGCAAATCTATGCCAATTTGCAGAGTGACTGTCTAGCCTGTTAGGTGTATTTAAATGGGTGGTGATCTATGGGGTTTAAGTCAAGGGCACTAAAAAGGGTCCAAGGAAACATATTGTTATCCTGAAACAAAACTCTCCTGTGAATAATTTATTATAATTTTGTATCTTGCTCATCACATAATCATCACTTAATCCTCAAATATAAGTTCAGCATGTGAGCAAATATAAGTTATTAGGCCTACACTTCAAATAGTCCTGCAAACAATGAGATGGGCTGTACAATAGCATATGAAACAACAGGCAGTATTGTAATATGTAATGGGTGGGTAGAAACATCATCAGTTTAGCCAATTACAAACAGCTACACAAGTGATATCATCTCATACATAGCCAACCCTCCTAAAATGACAATTGAGTGTTTTGATGCAAGATAGTATCATTTCACATCTGGTCTATAATTTGATTTGTTTAATCTGAAGGAAACTTTCATCTACATATTTAAAAAAGGAACAAAAGTTACACATACATTTGCAACAGTTGAGTGACCAACAACAAATGTTTTTCCAGATTCATTCACCACTTTTATTCATTCACACATTTATTTTGTGGGTTGGGGGGAAATGATTTTAAACCATTTGATATTTATAAACACAATCTCAAATTTCCTTGTTTCTATTGCTATTACATCCAATCCTCTAGTGACAGACCAACAATAACAAAGTTTACATAGCTCTGAGAATGTGTGTTTACTTTAGATATAACTGCATCTTTGTAATAAAAACAACTTATTTAAGAAATGGTTTTAGTTATATACAGTGGTCTGGACCGACAAGAGCTCAACGAGAAATTAGCAATCCGTTAACTGGCTATTCTGTCAGAGGTTCTGACAAGCTGAAAGGGAGGACCTGTCAAAAGCTAATTTATCTTCTATGGAGCCCAACATGAAATTTCATTCGCTAATTAGAAACCCCCACCCTTTCTGTTCTAGCACTTCGTCACCTCTCCTCGATCCCTCCGCCTCTCAGTTACCGTGCAAAGGGTACAACAACAGTGACAATGCAGCATTATGGAAATAAATAGTTCCATTATGCTGCATTGTGTAGCAGGGTTGGACTCAGAGCACTGCTTCAGTGAAGGAGGGGGGGGGCTTTGATTAAGACGGATGATTTATTGAGCAACGGTGGCAACACGTTTGGAGGATGAAGAAGTCAAATCCGGGAAGGTCATGCGTTGGGTGTGTCACAAATTTGTAGGGACATGCATGCTAAAATATTACCATTATAATGTTAAAGCACTCTGAAAGAAAGGACACAAGTTTCTGTTTAAATTTAAGTAGTTTCTAGGTAATTTTCTGTATGTGGTTTATAATTTTATAGCTACCTAATTTACAGAATAACTGAGAAATAACAGGACAAAGCAGCACTTTCCTAACCAAGATAAAACAACATACCCTGGAACTTTAGAACTTCTTAAATAAACAATAATTTAAATAAACAATAATTTAAATAAACAATAATTTAAATAAACAATACATCTTAAATAAACAATTTATTATTTACCTGCAATATCCAAATATTGATTTCCTAAGACAGTGTCTTCATTAAATGCATATTTATTAAAGTGTCTTTATTAAACTTTATTACAATAAAGTGTCTTTATTAAACTTGCCTTCCTGTTAGCTCAACTGGTAGAGCATTGTGTTAACACCGCAAAGGTTGTGGGTTTGATCCCAGGGAAAGGCAGGTCCTGATAAGAAAATAATATGTATACATTGAATTCACTGTACGTCGCTTTGGATAAAAGTGTCTGCCAAAAGAATAAATGTAAACAACTAACAGGCCTATCTCTGAAGCCCTCAAATGTTGCCTAAATACATTATGTGAGTGTAACGCTGCTCAACTACAATTGCCCACTTGATGGGCCCACTTGCCCACAAGAAAAGCCAATGGCACTTCTGAAAACAAGCAAGAGTGTTTAACAACTCATCATTTTTACAGAAGCAGGGGACACAGCAACAACAAAGAACATACAGCCACTTAAACAAATGCAGCCTGTGATGTTCTTTTCAAGAAGAGTCAACAGATGTCACTGGGTGGCTTTCTGCTGAATAGGACGTGAGGTCAGTCAGGCAGATAAGAGATTACTGTTTGGGAATCTCTCAATTATCGTCTCACGGACTGACCCTACAGAGACACGGAGGAGGAGGAGATTCTATGTGTGTGGGAGGGGGGGGGAGAATCAGACAAAATGAGCCCCACTAGCCAACAGCCTGTATTCAGTGGAAACAACCATTTATCAGGCTAGTTAACCTCTCAGTGCTGCTGTGTGTATAGAGGGCTGGACACTCACTGCTATTGGACTAATTAAACCACTGCAGCAGAGCTAAATTGTACATCTGGTCATGCATTAGTTAAATGTCCTGCTGTTCCTGTACGCCACATAAGGTCCCATTGAGTGATTAATACGCCCTTTGCAAACACTGAATGCTTTTACTAACACACCGTAGCTACTGGTATATCTCAGAAGCCCTTTACATAAAGCATCCACAATGCAAATACAAATCAATTAGAGCTTTCATTAAACTCAGAAGTGGATCCACATTTGCATGTGCTTCCATCCTAAGCGCCTTACAGTGCATTAAACTACACAAAAATATTATTGAAATCTTTTTACAGTATTACCCAAAAAAACATTCAGTCAAAAGTTCTTAAGAGAACTATTTCTTTCTCTCTACCTTTTAAGGTAAATAACTTTTTTCCCATACGAGTCTTTTATGAAACAGAAAGGTTATATGTTAAAAAATTGTTATTCTATGCCCAAAAATTGTTCTATGTTAAGCACCTTTGTTTTTAAGAGGGTACATTTTATTAGTATAATAATATAGAATATTTATAATATTAGGGTAATATTGATATATTGTTATCATTATATCATAATATAATATTGTTACCTTAAGTAAATGTATATATTATATAAGCATCTTGACAGATGTTTTTCTTCCAGATATATAAGATTAGGCACTCATGTCTCTAAGTGTTGTTTATGCTGTTTGCACTGTTTAAGAGCACTACTGCAGTGGGACTCTTCAATAGGGCCTGTGTTCATACTGAGGTATTCAATGAATTGGCATCAAAAGAATTGTTGGCACTAGTCATTGAGATGGTTGACATTTCAACACCTGGTGTTGTTTACAGGTCTATTATCACAGGAATACCTTAAGCCTGTATGCAAGAAATTAAATTACCTCATAAGCATTACAAATGTATCATAATGAAGGATGAATTAAGTTCAGAACTCAATAATATCTCTGCATTCCATGTTACTGGAGGTCCACAGAAAAGCAGAATTTAGCTCCAACCGTCCTCAACACACTTGCCAGGATTCTAGTGGTCCCAAAGACCTTCATTAGCTGGTTTAGTTTGCTTAATTTGGGTTGGACCTAAACTCTGCAGCTTTGTGGACATTGTTGGAGGTTGTTTATGTATGGAAATGTCTATTTCTGTTACTTTCTGAGCAAACTGGATTACAGAACTAGTCTTTTAAAAGCATGTGAGTCCTGACACTGATTTGTCCAGTTTGAAAACTAAATGCAACAACATTTGCAAAGCATTTAGTGCATTTAAATAAACACTATATTACATAACATTACAGTTTTCTTTTATTTAAACTGATAAATGAATCAACAGTGTAGAGCAGTGTTGTGTTCTAACATTGGCCATCTATTTAATCAGTGTGACGGCTTGTCACTGTTTCAGGAAAATGAATAAGGTTTACAGTAAAATGGCTGTGTGTGTGTGTGTGTGTGTGTGTGAGAGAGAGAGAGAGAAAGAGAGAAAGAGAGAAAGAGAGAGAGAGAGAGAGAGGAAGGGAGAGAACTGGCAAAGAATAATGCCTAAATAGAATTATGCCTAAATAACTTCCAAACTCACAGTTTGGAAACACAGATACAGGGTACAGAATTTATAATGAACTCTTTAGTAATTTTAATATTTGATTGCAGTCTTGGCAAACCTGAGATTAATTTGTGCCTTTGGTGAAGCCACAACATTGTTTATACTTTCCTTAGGAGAAATATTTGAGACACAGGAGACTTATGTAAATGTTTTCATTTGCTCTTTATATAATCTTATTGCTCTCTAGGAGAAATAATTGAGATATTGAAGTGATCTAATCTTGTGATTTTTCTTGGTATAGTTAAACCAGTAAATTGTGACCTTGCAGGGACATTTTAGGTCCCCATGAAAAAACTTATAAATCAGACAGAATGACCTTTCATAAAACTTAAACTAGCAAAAAAAAAATTAATGTGATGGTAAGTTTAGCGGAAATATAGGGTTAGTGTAGGGGGATTAAATGTGTGCAGTATGCACAAGACGAAATCCATTATGTTTATACGATGTCCCCATAAAACATGAAAACCCAATGTGCGTGCATGTGTGTATGCCCAACCCTTCTTTGTCTATTGACATGATAATGGGTACAAATTGATGAAGAAATTTCACTCTCTGACAACAGTGTGGCAGAATACACAAATGCTTCACCACCCACTAGCAGGGGTAAATCACAGCTCTGCACCTCCTCCTGTGACTGCCAGTGTACAGGCTGTTTAATCAACTAATTCCCCTGCCAATGACACCACTAACTAGTTTAAACAAAACTCCTGTTTTGTTTAAACTCTTCTGGAGTCACATAATCCCCACAGCCTTAATCTGTTTTAACAAGGTCCTGATCCACCAGTTAGACCTATCAAGCCTCATGTTAAGACATAATTTATCAGCGCAGCTTTAAACACCATAGGATTAAATCTACATGCTACAAATTGTGTAAATCAGACTGAAAGACCCCATTATAAGAGCTTTAAGAGACCACAGACACTGTGAGAAATATAACCCTTGATTTGCACACACAACAGCCCAAACAAAACCTACAAACATGTCTTGGGACTCAGTCCTGACCACCTTTGTATAACCAACACTGGAAACCATCAGCACAAATAGTCAAGAAACATCCAAATAGGTACATAATAAATGCCTCGTTCTTTTTGGTTAGTGATTATTAGCTGTTCAACAATTCTAAAATACAAACACATACATCTGGCTCTCTGCCAACCACAAACAAACAGTGAAAATTTAACCTGACATATTTCTGACACTGCAAAACATTCTGGGCATTTCACGGATGGTTGAAATATTTTAAACAAAGATACAAGTTGTAACCTGTTGGATAATTGAAAGATTTGACCATTACCCACATAATAGTGTAATCTCATTTTATTAAAACTTCTAACTGTAAGGTAAAATACAAAAAACTACAAATACATTCTATTAAAAATGCCACTCAAATCACTTCATATTCTAATTCCATAACTCAGTAACAGATTAAATGGAGTGTGCTAATGAATGAAATCAATAATTATCTGCATTGATCCATGTCATTATTGATTATCCCAAAATGCTCTGCAGTTTCCAGTCTGCCTCCTCGCTGAGATACAGATCTTACAGAAGGTTGAGTGTTTCTATGGAGATGAAATACTCACCTTCAGGAGTGAAGTGACTGGAAAACTGTCACAAATAAATGGAATCAATGTAATCAGCTAACAGCTGAATGCCACTGCCAGTTTCACACCATTTGTGTTTTAGTTGCTCCCAGGGGCTCCATCCCAATCCAGTATTGAAAAGATTCTTAATTAGATTACTTAAGAAATATAATTCACACAGCGTGTTTTGTATTGTAAAATAGTTACTTCTTTCCCCTCAATCCCTAAATTTTCCATCTATGCTACATTATTTATGTTTATTTTTATTATACTATCAAGCATATATTACAGTTTAGCCAATTTCCACATGAACTGTAAACCGAAATCTGAGAACTACCAAAACAGTAGAATAGCAGTACAAGGTTGTTGGCAAACCTTAATCAAACCATTGACAAACCTTAATCAAAGTGTAATTCATTCGGCTGTGTGTGCATGAGCTACAGGGTTAAGGTCACTATGGTGATTAATTAGCACATGGAAAGAGGTACAACGTCACTTTGGTCTTGCTGACCTTGATGGCTGTAAATCTGCTGGCCAGCATATTTCTCTGTGATGGTCTGAGACCTGTTGGCCGCTGCTTAGTGGATCCTTTGCATAATTTCATCAGCTGCATATTAGAATTCAACCCCTTCAGACCTGAAACAGAAAAGATGATTAATTTCTATTTGCTAATATTTTAAAAACTATATCTAATCTATATTTATATCTAAACTATATTATATAGCATATATTTATTTTCTTTTAAGTTTAGAATTAAGTAACTGCTGGTTAATTTGTGTTAGCAGGTAAAAATGTCAGAAGCATCACAATGTCAGTTCTATCAATTAAAAAAATTCAGACAATCATATTATACTAAAATTCCCCTAAAGGTTATTAAGGCTTTTCAATATTTCAATTAGTTGAAAGTGTCTCTAACTGACGAATAACCAAAAACTGTTCCAACCTAAACAGTGTTTAGTAACCTATTCTCCTCACCTTTCTCGTGTTACGGTGCAACATGAATTTAAGGCGTAATACTGACCCCTTGTGGTGTGTTTGCCACTGTACAACATGGTTCAGTAGCGCTTCGATGTCGTCAATTTTTTTGTTAATCAAATGCCTGAATTCACACTTATAATTCAAAATATTATATCTTGAAAGGTACAGTATAATCCTACGAAAAATATTACTTTATGTACAATGATGTACCTATATTGCTTAAGAGTCAATGAGCATCTCTTTAGATCTTCTCTGGCAACAAAGTCTCTCTTGAAGTACACTTGTGGTCTAGACGAGCCCAGGCCTCTGCATTTGCATTGGTGTTACAGTTCTGAACTTGTGCTAGATCTCCACCAGGAACCACAGTTGGGGGCTGGTAGTTGATGCCCACTTGATCTCCACCAGGAACCACCACGGTTGGGGGCTTTGAAACCAGTGGGGCACCAGTCCACAACTGGATGGTGGTCTTATTGGCGTCTTTAGGCTCCACGGAAGACAAGACAGCAGCCATGTATTTGTATTGGTTACGTCAGGCATTCATTCACTTAATAAGGTTTTTCTGCCATCTGCTGGTTAGATTGTTTCTTGTAGCGCTGCACGTTTGTTATTTACACGTGTAACCACTGGAGAAACACATTAATCCTTCAAACTGTTTTTTAATAACGTGCCTTAAACACATTTAGAAAACTGATTGAATTTTAGATTAAAGCTGGACACAGAACATGAACCGGTGAAATCTGAGCTTCTACAAACATATTAGGATGAAAAAGTCTTTCTTTTGAAGTAAAACTATCCCTTTACAGACGCTCTAACAATGCATTGGTCTGGGGGGCAGATTTTGTGTAAACAGAGCTATGTGATTATATGGTCATGAAATTGCAGACATTGAAGCGGTATAACATATCTTAATTCTGTTCACAAATAAACTTTGAATCTGTCAGTTCCACACACCAGAGGCTAATGCTAAGAGTCGGGTTACAGGGAAAGGATGCCCACTGCACTTCAGCAAGCTGTACGAAGCCACATAAAAGGAAAAAAATTCACATCGGTTTCTGTATAAGTCAATCTGAGCAACTATTGTATTACTATTTTTCAATCACTTGCAACAAACCTCATTCAAAGCACACCCAGGGGTATCACATTACTGTTTGAAATAGGAGGAAGCATTATTAATTCATGAAAGTGAGTGCTCCAAATGAGTAACCACTCATTAGTCTTTCTTAGATATATGCTTTGTGTAAAATGATTTTGATCATAATCTTGAACCAAGACTTTGCACATGTAAAGGCATGTAGTTTGTTCAGCTGTGCTTTTGTCAAAATGCTCCCTAGAGGATCAAAGCATCTTTATGTAATATTGTTTGCCATCCTATTCAAGTTTATGTCTTGAACAATGAACTTTTCCTTAGAGTGTAGGAGGTGCTAACCTCATTTCTTTTTTGTTCTCCCTTTTCAGCCTGAAGATGGTATCAGCATTGGCAAGTTCTCTTGTTACACAGAAAACTGTTACCTCACAATGTTTCGGGTATAAATATGGTTTCTCTCTGAGTTTGACTCATTTAGAGCTTCATTCCGAATCCTGGATATCGGCTGGAAGACAAAATACAATATGGTAAAATCTAACATCTTTTCTGATAGAACTGTTTATTAAATTTGGCTTCTAATTTTTAGAAAAAATCTAAAAATTCTACAATTTTCAAAATCTACTCAAGATTTTTCAATTCAATTCAATGTTGATGCATTTCAATCTGCAGCGTGAGTGCATTTCTGTCCATGTTGGTCAAGCTGGAGCACAGATTGGTAATGCATGCTGGGAGCTTTACTGTCTGGAACATGGGATTCAGCCGGATGGACAGATGCCCAGTGATAAGACAATAGGAGGAGGAGACGATTCCTTCAATACGTTCTTCAGTGAGACGGCTTCAGGGAAACATGTTCCACGTGCAATTTTTGTAGATCTGGAACCCACTGTGATTGGTATGAGAAAATCTGTAGATAAAAATTTCAATGTTAAATGCCTAAATAAATTTGAGAAATGAATAGAGATTCATGGTATAGAATGAGATAAAATTAGAGTTCTTTCTATGTGCAGATGAGGTGCGGACAGGTGCTTACCGGCAACTCTTTCACCCTGAGCAGCTCATCACTGGTAAAGAAGATGCTGCAAATAACTATGCCAGAGGACACTACACCATTGGCAAGGAGATCATTGATTCAGTCCTGGATCGAATCCGCAAGCTGGTATTATTTAATTTCTTGTCATTTATTATTAATCAGTGATTAAACTCTAAAAATTACATACTGCAAATTCAAATAATGCATTGTATGATTTTTCATAATAGTGTATTTTTCTGTGGTGTCTTGCTCTTCTACTCCAGACTGATCAATGCACTGGTCTCCAAGGATTCTTGGTGTTTCACAGCTTTGGTGGAGGTACCGGATCTGGCTTCACCTCTCTCCTGATGGAGCGTCTCTCTGTTGACTATGGCAAGAAGTCCAAGCTTGAGTTTGCCATTTATCCTGCTCCTCAAGTATCCACAGCAGTGGTGGAGCCCTACAACTCCATCCTCACCACCCACACCACCCTGGAGCATTCTGACTGCGCTTTCATGGTGGACAATGAAGCCATCTATGACATCTGCCGTAAAAACCTTGACATTGAGCGTCCCACCTACACCAACCTCAACAGGCTCATTGGTCAGATAGTGTCCTCCATTACAGCCTCGCTGAGGTTCGATGGAGCTCTGAATGTGGATCTGACAGAGTTCCAGACCAACTTGGTGCCCTACCCACGTATTCATTTCCCTCTGGCTACATATGCCCCAGTGATCTCTGCTGAAAAGGCTTACCATGAGCAGCTATCTGTG